>CAEFZX010026661.1:0-18795 GCA_903066825.1 Alfaro cultratus | reverse complement strand
ACAGATATTAAAAAAAAAGAAAATTAAAATATATATATATATATATATATATATATATATATATATATATATATCTTGTCCTCCAATATATATATATATATATTGGAGGACAACGAATACAATAAAACAGAAGCCCAAAAAAATTGACTTTGGAAATATAAATCCCCTTAGGGTTTGCAGCAAGAGCTGGTGTTACAAAGTATTAATTCATGGGAGCTGAAAACAAATGCTATTTTTACACTTCAGATTTTTATTTGTTTAGCAGTTTTGAAACTTTTTTTTCTTTTTTTTTTTTTTATTGCAATAGCTTTTATTGGTCATCACATAAAACACAATGAAATTTGTTTTTATAACATGGTAAAGTTCAAAATGTATGGATACTTTTGCAAGGCTCTGTGTGTATTTTTCCTCTAAATGTATGGGTGGCTGGCCTTTCTGTGAAAAGTCTGCACCGTTGGACACCATCAGCTCCAGGGCAGTGATGCCTTTATGGCAGGGGAGTGGGAATATTTCCTTCTTGTAAAATACATGTTTTAATGCTTAGGTCATCATGACTTGTGAGTTTTACTAGAAATCTCTAGTGACGCTAGCAAAATATTGGTTCCACTTAATATTTCTGCCAGGGATTTATTGTGCCATGTTTATAGAGACACTTTATAGAGTGTGTATATTTTTTCTAGCTGGGCACAGTCTGATGCATAAACATGGTAATAAACATATGTTCATTCAGGTACAGGCCCACGAACACATAAAGATCAAAGTAGATATTCTTGTCCTGACTGGTAATTTCAAATTACAAGAATAAAGCTCCAAGTAAATTTGTATTTCTGTACATTTTCCCCTAGTTGATGCAGCAGATATCTATTTTTCCCTCCCACAGCATCTTGCAGAAGTGTATACGTCTTCAATATTTCCACAATTTATTGGGTTAAACCCTCAAACTATTTTGTATTATATGAACAGCTTATGCTGTTCATATAAAGTATTTCATTGGGATTCTATGTAATAGACCAACAAAAAGTAATGTAAAATGTAAACTGGCAAATAAATTTTGTTCCTTATCATCATGTTTTTTTCTCCTGGCAGGTGAACCTTCACCCCAGGCTAATAACTTCCCTTCATTTGGATGTGGGGTCGGCAACCTTTACAACACTCAGGGTCAATTTTTGCCTTTGATCCAACCAAACAACATTGACTTGGAGCCACAAAAGTTGCATGAAAGAAATAAGCTTCATTAAGCAAAAATATGTATATATTATGTTTTATTTTCAAATGGCAGAAATTCCATTTTATTTTTTGTTTTTAAGTTTTAAATGAAAGAAAACCACCAAACTTTTTGTACAAAAGGAATGGACATGTTTTCAATGTATTGTTAAATTTTAGCTTTGCAACCAAAAAGACAAAAAGTAACTTTCCAAAAAATATTTCTGACACTATTATTGTCACGCTTCGTGGAGATGCTTTGCGTATTTTGCATAAAAAGAGCATTTTCCTTTTATTTAAAACACTTATCTTTGACCAAAGTTATTAAGAGACAGAGTGGACAGTCTGAAGAGCCACATGTTGCAGACCCCAGATTTAAATCATCAACTCCAATGTGTGTGTTGTGGAGTGTGAGTTTTCTTCAACAGCATTTTGTTCAGAAAGTTTTATTTTGGTCTAATCGGACCAGAGTAGATTAGACAGAGATGTGATTTTAACATGAAACTTATTACATTTTTTTATTTTTATTTTTTTCAGCAATCGCTGAGGAAACGCGGTCAGATTTGTGTCGGGCACAAAATATTTGTTTTGTTGACATGTCTCTCACCTCTCCTCCAGGATTACCAGAGCTAACGTCTCACCTGGCTTTAAACTCTCTTATTGCCAAGCCTCTAGGTTCAGGTGGAAAGCTGTGTCTGACTAGATTTGCAGGTGTGCATTGCTTCCTCTGTATTCCAGGTAGATGTTGACGAAATGCTCGAATCTTGAGGTTTCGTTTCGTACGCTGACTCCACAACTTTATCCACGGTCCATGTGATGTATTCCTTGGTCTTCATGATGCTGGCGGTTCATTCTTTAAAGAACAACTCGATTTTTATTGGTATTTATACCAAAAGTTAATTACTGTGTACTTGTAATAGGTGAATTTTATTTTTGCTTTGGTGCATCAGCGTTCAGGAAACAGCACTTTTCAAAGTTTTATTCATCCACCAAGCCTCTGAGGTCTTCCCATAAACTCTGTTTTAAATTGCACATAGTTGTGCGATGCGTGCTCATCATGTAACCTAATTTTACACAGAAGAATCGAAGACAAAAGCAACCGAATGAAAACTCAACGCCAAACTTTTTTAGAATTTGATTTTAAAAATATCAAAAATCATTTACCATTTTATTTTCCCCTTTGCAGTTACATGGCACTTCGTATTTATCTGTTACATAAAATCCCCCGGGAGTAAAGAGGTGGATTTTACAGACAAAAAATTAAAATTTATATATATATATATATATATATATATATATATATATATATATATATAAAATTATTTAACAGCTTCTAGAGGAACAATAAAAAACAGCAGCTGAAATAATTTAGCTACCTATAACACTCTCTTATTGTTATCTTGATTGTGATAGGCAGAAGTAAGAAAAACAATCAAAAACAACACGTAAGTAAAACCTTTTACTAGCAGTTTTCAAATTTTGACAGATGAAAACAAATATAGCAAATTGATATTACCTGTGTAGTTACTAGACATGTTTTTCTTCGCTTTCCACCTGAAGTTTTAGAATAAAGTTCTCCTGTCAATAATCTGTAACTATTTATTTGCATCTTTGTGAAGAGAGTTGACGTCCCTTTAATTATGTTTAGGGGAAAAAGAAAAGGTTAGAAAAGTCGATTTCAAAAGGTTGCCTTGATTTTCAAGCTTATTTACCTAAACGATGTCTCTTCCTTACAGATCTTCTCCCCTGAAGCAAAACTTTTCTCTAATTGAGTCCCCAAGACCCTGAACTTTTCTTTAGCACTCACAATATGAGAATGACACACACCCTTAAATCATCAGCAAGAAAAGTCCAGATATAGCCGATAAATAAAAAGCAAATATCTAGACATAGTTATGCTGTTTAGCATAGCATAGACCTACTGTTGCCCAACTAACATATCATATATCCCATTGTCCAGATGCTTTCATACACTGGACTAATGCAACAAAACATTGGATCACTTCGAAATTCCACAATCTGGAAAGAAAAAAAAGAAAAAAAGTGGATGTAGTTTTTGGTTTTTGTTTTTTTTTTTAACCAAAATGATTTTTAAGTGAGAAGAAAAACTGGGATTTTTCTTTTTGTTTCATGTCTCCAAATATGCTTTTCCTTCCCTGGCCATCATGTGGCACTGTTGTGTAGTTGTGGCTTGCAGCATTTTCTCTCCACAAATTTCAGTGTAAAATGGAGGATAAAGCAGAGAAAAGTTAAATGTTATTGGTGTAACCTCGATGTCCCATGGATATAGGCTGCCGTATTTGTTGCACGGCACAAACATTGTGTGAAAGGAGACCTGCGTCGACTCAAAACAGGATCAACAGGAGTTCAGATTGCTGGACTTTCTAGGTTTACATCCGGCACACAATGTAAACAGGTTGGAGCAAAAAAAATTGCAGTCTGTTCTCCCACATATTTTATTTACAACCATGTATTTTAATAATTTGGAGTAATAAAAAGCGCTCTCGCTAAGAGGCTTAAGGATTTTCCCGATTAATCTCCGCGAATCCTAATTTTTGCAGGGCAAAAAGGAATTGCAAGAGACGCATCTGGCAAATAAAATATGCATGATCAAACATAAACGCTGACACTTGTTTACGGTTTTGCAGTGCTGTCCTTAATTTCGCACAGACAAACAGTGTGGGGCAGAGAGCTCAGGCCCGGCCTGTCTCACAGTGACCCCAGCCTGCACGCTGACCTTTTGATATTTCCCTCCTCGCCCCTGTGCAACTTGTGTTTGTCTCTGACTGCGTATGTGTTCTTAAAAGACTTGTGCGGCGGAGTCGAGCCTGTATCCGACTGTAACACTTTGTGATGGATCAGTGCTCTTGCACAGTAAAAAAGAAGCTTAAGTGATTGATGTCTCATTTCCTTTAGTCACCGCTGGTGTAAATCTGAAACGAGGCGCGCGGCTGTGCTTGTGATAAAACAACGCTGCGTTTTGGTGAACCTTGCAAGTTTTCGCAGCGGTTTGGGCACCGCAGGCGGGGGTGGAGCTCAGCATTTTTTCCCGTCGAGTAAATGTCATAAAAAAAAAAAAAAGCCTATCTTCTTACCTGAAGTACCTACTACACATCTTTCTTTGTGATTGTTTGAGGTGTCAAACGTCAGCGAGGAGCAGGATGTTTCCCTCAGAACAAAGAGGCCTTTCTGCTCTGCAGCTGATGAATGCTCTATTTTGCCTACATTAATTTATTCCGAGTCAGAACGGTTGATTGATCTCCTCATTTGCTTGACCAGACACTGTGATAATTTGTCTTGATGTTATTCAGAAGGCAACGAAATCCCATTGTAGCAAAGATTGTCTTCATAAATGCTGTAGCCATGCCAACAAGAATATTCTCAAACAAATGGGATTGCAACATTTTTTCCTTTAAGCATGACTCTCTTGCATGTATTCTAGGTTAGCAACACAAATGAACTGACTTTCAATCATTTCAGTGCATTTTCACAACAGAGTGGCGACATCCTGACATTTATTGTGGATCTGTAAGGCTTTGAGAAATGGATAGAGTGTAAGTTGAAGTGATTCTGTAAAACACAAGTTTTCTATTAGCAATGTTAATGAATCAAAAACAAGCAGTATCTGCACCTTCCTCATTTTGTTATGACTTTATGAAAAGTGATAATAACAATAAAGTTTTGATAAATTGATTGATTTGCTAATGTTCTCGAACAAGCCTTCAAAGCCTTCCCACAATAAATGTACTTAAATTGAGATTAAAACTGATATTAATAACCCGATGAGCTGCTTGTTTCTCACAGCAATTCTAGGGTGTTTGACTGACGAGTCACCCCGCTCAGATCAACATGTGACATCATTCAAATAAAAGTACCCCTGCTTTCAAAATTATGCATCTATTCAAAGAAATCTTGTAATACGGCTGCAATAACCAAAGTAAACACGAGGTTATGAGTGATTGAGTGTATTTGAAGCCGAGGCAAGAAATGGAGAAAAAAAAAAACTCTTTCTGAGTTCGCAAAGAGGCTGCACCGCAATTCAAAACAGAAGATTTGGAGAAATATAAAGTGTTTTTTTTTTTTAACCTTTTGCATAATCCTTACTTACTGAAGGGACAACTTATACCAGCCGCTCAGAAAGGATAAAGTTTACTTACAACATAACATCGTTTAAATATGATGAACATAATTTCTCTGTATTGTGAATGCCAATGTGAAGCGATCTGAGTCACTTATTATCCCTGCGCAGCTTTGAGTAAATAAAGCCGTCTAAGCACTGCCAGACTTCTGAACACGAGGAAACATTTTGTGGTTGGAATGAATGTTGACTCTTTGCTCCACTGTTGTGAAATCAGTGCAGTCGCCACTCACATTTTGCAGCAGTGACCAAATAACTCTACCTAAGCCCGCATTGTTCTATGCAGACGCTCAGTCTGTACTGATGAAGAAACACTCGCTTTGGATGAAGAAATTTACGCCCGTTTCTGATTCATTTATAGTAACTTGATCTCTTCCAAACACTGGGTTTTCTCCATGTCACTTTGTGTGAGAAATATAGTAAGACAAAATACCGACACCAAATTCAAATTCAAAAATACTTTATTTATCCCAAAGGGAAATTAAATGTTGTTGTAACTCATTAATTAGGATCCTTCAAAGAGTTATTGTAGATGGTGGTGGCTGGTGGCAGGAAGATCAATCGAGCTCCCAGTGCTAAATAGAAACAACCAATCAGAGCCAGGGGAGGGTCTTAACTCTGTCAATCATGTCTGTGTGCGTGCGGCTCCCCCCCACTTCCTACTTCCTTCCTCTCTGCTGTGATACAGTTTCTCCTCGTCAGCAGGACCTGTCATGAATGCTAAGGCTAGTTAGCATGTCCACCAATGATGGCAATTCAACAATTCTTCTGTTATGGTGAGTTGCTTCTCCACCATTTGCACATTTAGCAGCGCTTTCATGAGGATGATTTACAGCTCTAGGCCCCTCCTCTTGGCTCTGATTGGTTGTTTTTGACTGGAAGCGGTGCATGTGTTCAGATGGCAGTAGCAGCACAGGGAACAGATGGAGGAAATTAATGTTTTCACAAATTATCTGGCACATAATACACTGTCACAACATGGTGGATGCTTTGACAAATATGTAAAAAACATATCTATTTTTATAAAATTTATGTACTGCAGGTTAAAATGACACCTCCTCTCTCTTAACACTACTAAAATCAATGCTGGTAGATGACTGACATCTAATTATTCCTATAAAAGGTACTTGAAGTTACCAACTACCTTCCACTCAGTAGCCACTTTTTCAGCGATGCTGCTTTGTAATAAAGCCCTTTGTGCACAACAAGCTGAAGCATGTTCCATTTATTACTCGTTACCTGTGTCATGTTTCTCCCATTGTCCCCTGTAATCACTTAAACAACACTGTTTTTGATTTCCCTGCTCTTTAGCATCCCCTCAAAGGCTTGTTTGAAAAATCCATCCATTGTGGAACGAGGCCAAGCAGTGATATAGTCCACAGGTGATGGTGAGCTGTTGTTATTCAGCTCAGGTTCAGCCGTGTCAGCTACGTTATGTCAACAGAACATACTACTGCTCCAGCACAACAAGCAAAGGAAACAGAAACCTGTGCTCTCCGCGACGAGGATAGGTTGGTGACTCAGAATGGCAATTTCTGCCAGCTTCTTTGCAATCCTTTTTGCCTCATCGCTGTTCCTCTGAAGTGTTTCTGGTTTCCGTAGCTTGTCAACTTCACCTCACTCACTTTCATTGCTTCACTTGGCCAAATGTTAAAAAAAATTTCAAGCTGCAGTATGTAAGTTTGATAAAAAAAATATAAATATATATATATTTTTACATATTAGTTGAAATTGTCACTATGTCGTGACAGTATGGTATGAGTCAGATAATCTGTATGGGTCAGCTCCTCTGCTTCTCCCAGAACTCCCAGTGCTAACTGGAAACAACCAGAGTCAGGAGGAGGGTCTTAGTGCTGGAATCCTATCCGCTTCTTGCTGACAGTAGAGCGTGTCATGAAAGCTCAGGCCAGTTAGCCACCAATTATGGAGGATAAACAGTTTTTCATGGATGTTAAGTAATTTTTCTACCATTTGCGCACTGAGCAGCACATTCACAACTGTGATTGACAGCGCTAGGACTACAGTGCATTTCACTACTGGATGTCAAAGGACAGAAGCAAATAAACAAACATTCAAAAATAGCAAAATTCACAACAGTAGTTGAGAAAAAATTAGGATTTTAGTGATTGCCAATCTGGACTTGTTTGTATTTTTTCAGCAAATATTTTTCAGCTATGGAAAAAGATGTGAGTCAGAGTTGGGGGTTTTGGGGGGGTTTTTGGCTCTCATTTCAATATTATTTAAACACAAATTGAAAAATTTAACCAGCAAAGCATTAGATTAGTGACTGAAGACAAAAGAAAGTAAATGATGTTAAGAAAAAAAAAACAAACTCCCAGACTTCGCAAATTTAAGAGGTTCCCCTGTTTGCATGTCCAAAGCGTTCCACGTAAAAAAAATATAAATATATATATATTTTTACATATTAGTTGAAATTGTCACTATGTCGTGACAGTATGGTATGAGTCAGATAATCTGTATGGGTCAGCTCCTCGGCTTCTCCCAGAACTCCCAGTGCTAACTGGAAACAACCAGAGTCAGGAGGAGGGTCTTAGCGCTGGAATCCTATCCGCTTTGTTGTAGCTTTGTTGCTACGTTCTAGTAGCAACAAAGAGTCTTCAGCTCCTGTTACCTCCGAAGCAACAGGATGAACGCAGGCAGCTAACTGTAACACCACCAGCATACGAGCGAGCACAGGGGCCGTTACGGCTTGGCCACGCTTTCTGAGGGTCACTGTGGTTATCTCCTGCTGTGAGGATGCACTGAAAATAGAAATGAGCCCAGCATGCTGAGATATACTGTGGCTCGTGTTATATGGACTTTCTCCGCAGGAAGCACAGAAAACCATATGCTCTCAGTATGATCACAACGCTGTCCTTTTGGTGACTATCACTGCTGTATGTATTCTTTTTAAGTTACTTCATTTCCTTCTTTCTCGGTTTTTATTGTTTGATCAAATGAAACAAAAAAAGAGTAGAATAGTTTGTCAAGCTGGTTCCTTGATCTTAGAGGAAAAGGGTAAGAATGACCGCTGAGTAGTAAGGATTCTATTCCCTCCATCTTTTAAATTGCTGGATTTGCTCTAATTTGTTCTAGACATCTGCAGTTCTGATAAAGAAATGTGGATAGCGTAGATTTTGCACTACAGAAGGTAGCAGAAATATCTATTTTTATTCAATTTACATCAAATCATAACACGGTCCATGGTATGGAAGATGTGTGGAAGAAGTGGCAGCATTAGACAGGCTGTTGAAATAACTGAATGTAGCTTCATATGTCAGCATGGAAATAAAAAGGGACATGATTCAAATTAGAGAAATGATCACAATTTTAACTTTGGGGAAAACAAAATTTAAGCTGTAGATTTTCAGTCATGTGGATATCATAATTTCATCAATTCTGTTGTGTGAAAACCTAAAATTCACCTCCAAAACTGACAGATAGTAAGTAAAAAGAAATCCACATTTTATCTGATTAGTGGCCGCACCATGCATAAGCCACACTGTTTTCTCTAAACTCTTACTGAGTTACGATGACGCAAAGTTTTCAGAATTAGTGAGGTATTTAAAAATGAAGTCAGAAGGAATGTACAGATGTAGGAGAAACTGTTTTGGTGACATCTTCCAATACTTAGCGTTGTCAATCACCACTCCACGTGAGGCTGCTCCCCCCCTTGCTCTCTGCAGCTAGCACATCCCGTCATAAATGCTCATTGTAGTTAGCATGACCACCAATGATAGCAGAAAAACAATTTTCTTATATCGGTAAGATGTTAGCATATTTGGCAGCGGTACATGAGATTGATTGGCAGCACAAAGACCCTCCTCCTCTCTCTGATTGGTTGTTTTGGTCGGGAGCGGTGCATTTCTTCAGACGGCAACAGAAGCTTTTCACAGATTAGCCGTCTCAACAAACTGTCTTTTTAAAAGTCACGTACTGCACCTTTAAGGTGAGGACCTCTGCTCTTCAAAGAATGCAAACAACAACTGCAGTTTATTAATAGTAACTGTGCTGCCAGTGCTCATTACTAGCACATGACGCTAATTACATTTCAAAGTGACATCTATAAATTACATTTCAAAGTGACATCTATGTCAGGAAGACTAAAATATACATAAGTATTTCAAATGTCGTTGATGGAAAGAGAAAATATTCCTCAGAAGGATAAAAAAAGAAGCATACAACAAATAATATAGTCTGGAAGGAAAGTAGACAAGTCAGAGTGAAGTGATTAGGAGAGAAACAATCATCACCTTGGCAACGCCCAGACAGCTTAATCTCTCAAAAACATTCTTCTCCACGAAATTGCTGCTAGAACAGTTGTTAATCAATTGAGTTTGTTGTTGAACTTTTCAACTCATCCACTCATTTTTGCTTTGTTTTATTTTTCATAACATAGTCATCACATTCTTGGTTTTTCCTATAATTCATCTCTTAGAGAGAAATCAGAATCAGCCAAAAGCCAGGGGACTTTGTCCAGTCGTCGTCACGTCTCTGTTTAAGTCACATAAGATGATGATGTTAAATGATTTTTTGGCATAGAAAATAAAAGGAAATTATCACAGTCCCTGTAAATGTGAGAGTACAAGTATTTGCGCGTGTGCGTGTGTCATGAGTTGCTAATTTGCAGGTGCAGCAATCATCCCCAGCCTGCTGGCAGTAAACTATCGACTGAACAACTGTGCAGTCGCCTTGGCTCTGACGGTGCTCAAATCTTCATGAGTGGATGAAAACACAGCCTTGCAGTACTCGTGCAGAATCCGGAGAATTCTGGGGATCATTCTCGTCTGTGTCGAGGAATTTCAGAGAAAGATTACAAAATATATGACCTACAATAGCCTTTAATCCCACAGTGATCTTGGCACCGTTTGTTCTTATTACCATACATCACTGCTGCAGCACTTTGCCCACTTTTAGCTGATTCTCTTCATCTCTTCTTCTTTTCTTCCCCCCCCCTTTCTTCCCCAGCATGTTCATGTTACAGAGGACGCCCTCTCTGTCTCCTTGTGAAATCCGAAGCAGTCATCCCTCTTTAACCCTTCCTTTCTCTCGGAAGCCAAAGTATCTTTGGTGTGCTGTTTGCCAGAAGCTGTAAGGCAGAGAGCGGTGAAGTTGCAGACGGGCTCGCTCAGATAGCGGACTGTGCATCTCTCATCGGCCCTGCCTCCCGAGCCACGTGCTAACAAGCCCAGCAGCCTCATTGTGAATTCATAACAAGTCGCACCAATGTGGGTCATCTCTGCTGGCTCTAAATCTTACCATGCTTTCTCTCCTTTCTCCCTCCTCTCATCTGTTTGCTTTTTTTTTTTTTCTTCTTTTTAAAGTATATTGGTTTGAGTATTGCCTTATAATGGAGTCAAGAAAAACACATTTTCTGGCAGGGCAATTTCTTAGAAGGAAAACCTGATTATGAATGCTTTGTCTGTACAGTCAAGACCTTAATTAGAGCCCTTTGAAAGACGATTGTTCGGATAAATAGAGAGTGATTTAGACACTTTGGGAAATTGCCGCTGTTTCTTTTGTGTGATATTTGTTGATCTGTTGTGCAACAGATGTGAATCGTATCCACTGGTCTTTCAGACATTACCTCTAAAATAGTAGTGCAGCACTCTTAGGGTAAAATAAAACAGACTGGGAAAGGAAATTTGCTACGTTTTTTTTTGTTTTTTTTTTCATTCTTTTTTGCTATTTACATATTGAATGATGACATGAGGAATAAAATTCTGGATACTCATCTTACCACTACACAGTTTCTGTCATGGTACCGATAATCAGTGGAGATGCACTAATCATTTGGCTGGAAATTGATTTGCGTTATTCAATCATTTCTTCTTTATGCTCTGATCAGTGATCAGCAGTTCAAAAACTGACAAAATCACAATATTTTCCTTTTCATTAAATGCACCAAAACTAAGATCGCCCCGTATTTACTGTTTTTTTTAAATGCATCAGCCAAGAACATTCACTTTGATGCAGATTTTTAAGGGGTCCTGGGGAATTAGGAAGCTACGCTTTGACACATAAAAGGGGATAATCGTATTGTTTCTTCTTATCTTTTGTTGGATTTAATATTACTACCTCTATCAAAGAACATTCAGCACATCCTTGTTTTCTCTTCTATGTGTTTATAGTCTTTACAACAAACAAACAAAATAAAACGTAATTGTGCAAAATCCGATTCAGCAGGTCAGGTTATAATAATCTGTCGTTATCCCAGAATATGTGTCCCCTTTTTAAACAAAAAAAAAAAATCATCAAAGCAAATAAATAAATAAATAAAAAATGTTGACTTTCTTTTACTGCCAGAGACTGTTTAATGTAATTCTTCTTGGTCAGAGCTTAGCGCTTAGCTGAGTGAATCATTGTTTCCTGTTGGCGTGACTTTAAAGGGTTTGCTCTCAGTATGTTCTGAGAGATCATGTAACAGGCCTCTTTTAAAGTCAAATCAAAGTAATAAATATTAATAGCGGTAAATATTACCAAACCGAAAACAGACTAAATATAAGGGAGATATTGAAAAGCCAATAAGTATTTTAATTAACAGCTACTCGTTCTGAAACTGTATACTTGCTGATACATTGGATGTGTGATGGAGTAATTGGATGGTGTATATATATATATATATATATATATATATATATATATATATATTAGGATTATCTTGACAATGAGAAATCTTGCATACATCGATTAGGAGGTA
Organism: Alfaro cultratus; assembly: GCA_903066825.1. Lineage (NCBI taxonomy): Eukaryota > Metazoa > Chordata > Actinopteri > Cyprinodontiformes > Poeciliidae > Alfaro > Alfaro cultratus. Next base: position 6,754 of record CAEFZX010026661.1, on the reverse strand, counting down.
ACAAAACACCCTTTGTGTAACAGTAACCTGTTTTACAAGCATCCATTTCCCAAAGACATGCGCCGTTTGTGACACACAGTTGGTGTGAAACTTGTAGTCTTTCCTTTCCCTTGGTGGGTTAATTATTCTTGCATTTGAGTGATGCTGATGCAACAGATCTCCTTTAGCCACAGTAAATAAATGTTGCAACTAAAACATGATGCAGCCCCATTTAGTTCATGTGTTAAATGTTGAACTTTAAATCAATCACTAGAGGAGAACAGAGTTTAGAACAATAAAATAAAAACTGTTTGATCATGGCAATAGCTCTTGCTGTGGGGAAATAATTCATATTTTGTGCTCCCAGTCATCTTTATGCCTTTTGTTGTTTGAATAATTTTAGGATGTAGCCCTAGACGGTGGCATCCATTATTGCTCCAGTAAACAGTGCGCTGCTGTGTGGCGTCTACGTTCTTGTTCTGCGCATGCGGGTTGCTTTGGCGAAACAGATGCTTCATTGCTGTTGCTTTTAATTAGTACTATGAATGGCCACATGGAAAAATAATAAAATAAAAATTGGATTTCAGCTAAAAAAAATTTCATTGAGCAGGAAGATCTGCTGTGTGAACACAATCTACGATAGCTAACGCTTTATTTGAAGAGGCGTACATAAGACTGACATAATACTGTACTAAAGTTGTACCAAAAATTGCAGTAAAAGTCTATTAAAATTGCCAACTTTGCATTAAAAGTGTCATTATTTACCAAATGACACTTCATGACAACAGTCATAAACATTCACGAAGACTCATTCATGTTCATAACAGGTGTTATATTATGTTTATGACAGTATCATTTCAGTCTTATGCACACCTGTTCATTGTCACATATTTTTATTATTTTTTTAAATTTTACTGCAAAAATATTTTAAGGGAAATGTATCAAGCACCGTTTTCACTCAGCCGGAAATAAATCACATTGACTAAAGTAAAAAGGAAAATGTACATTAAATATGTGCATAGTGTCCACACTACGAGTGACTCTCTGTTACCGCTCCTCCCGGGGAACGTTTTCCTAATCAGCACAGACAGAGTCCTCACACTGCAGCAGACCCAACCTTCAGGTGCCGTCTGACGATGCCTTCTTAATTCCTCACGAGAAGTCATTAGCTCGTTCAGATATTTATGGGGTCTGAAAAGAAAGATGCTGTCAGGAAAGAGGAGGAGGGAGAGCTGCTCAAGTAAATACGCCAGTGAAAATATGCATATGAAAATGTGCTCCGATCCAGTGATTGAATTATTTAGCTCGACCCTCATGCCTACTGCCACTCTTGTTACATTGCCTCAGGCAGCCCAACTTCCTTTCTCGTTGCTACGGTTCAGAGTGCGTCGGGAGACAGTTGCATTTCGCCAGCTTAGCATCGGTACGCTGAGAGTCAAGATCGTGCGAGGACGGGGCTAATTATTATGAGAATTTGTGGAATCAGTCATTATGTCTGCATCACTTAAAATGAAGTCTCTGCCTCAGTGAGATGCAAAAAAACCCCAAAAAATCAAACAGTTTACACAGAGTAGCTGCATAGGCAAAGGTTTGGAGAAACCAGTTCAGCTTGCGCACATTTCTGCTTTGTTGGGAGGAACTTAACGTGAACATGATACAATATTTCTGTCAGTTCTTGGTCTTCGTGGTCCAAATGAATGATGGTGGTATTGCTAGAACAGCTGTGTCTAAACCAAGTTTAAAGGAAATAATGCTAGAACCTACTAAGTAGCTGGTTTACACATATGGGCAAAAATGTTGTTACCTATAACTTAATATTTGGTTTTGCAAAACTTTGAGGCAATCACTGCAGTTGCAGAGTTTCTGTTCATGTCAATAACACTTCTACATCTGTCCACAGGTTTCTTTGGCCCACTTTGACTCAATCAGTGACGGATGGCGCCATCTGACACTGATGTACCTTGACCTCCGAGTTCACCTTTAATTTCTTTGGAGGTTTTTCTGGGCTCTTTGGTTAATGTTTGTATCATCATTTTCTTCAGTTTGTCATCAATTTTCTTGCTGCGGTCATGGCCATCGAGGTTGGCTACATTCCCGTGGACATTAAACTTCTTAATTATTAATGGAAGGGGAGCCAACAATGTTGTCCATGTGTGTATAAACACAGCTGGCTGTACTTGATTTTATTAAGAGGTTTCAGAATAAAGGGGCATATCCAAATGCGCATTTTGCCTTGTTAGAAAATTTGACAACCGTTTCTCAAATATTTCTTTTCTCTTCACAGTCATGCAATAAATATATGCATATATTTTTGTTCCTTCTCACCTAAAAGTCCAATAAAACATATTTGCATTTGCGGCTGCAATTCAACATAAGATGTAGAAGTCCAAAAAAAAAAAAGAAAAAAGGAAGGTATATTAACTTTTGCAAGGCACTGCAAGCCTTACATTTAATATAATTCTGTTGTGGGGGATCATGAGGCTTTTATTAGTTTGGTTTTTGGTCAAATATCATCTCAGTCAGGTAGAATTTCACCTTCTGTTGAAAATGGATGTCAGTAGAAAAACTTATTTAAAAGCATCAGAGCTGACGCGAACTTTCAGGCCTGTATCCTGATCTTCATTTGGTCAGTGGTGTTTTGTCAGACAGAAGAAAGTACAATCATTTTCTTGCGTTTTATTATCTAATTTCTCAAAGAATATATTAAGTTTGTTGAGGAAAATCTTAATTCCCTGCTTACACTGGTCTCTACTGTATTGGCTTGTAATGTTAGGTAAGGTGCTTGTGAGAAGAAAAAAATGTTTTGGTGTGTGGTAAATGGAACATTTAAGTCCATGTCAATGCCAAGATGCTGTTATAGCTAGATTAGCTGTCACTGCATCTGCCACCAGACACAACGCCATGACCTATTGGTGTATAAAAGCAGCATTCACTTTACAGGTTCATAAAACATACATAAGAGTATCTGCAAAGCAGATTTCAAGCCAAGTAGGACCTCTGATTCTCACTCGCATCAATACATCACACAGATAGAGCGCATTGCCCCCTCTCCTGCACCCACCACCCCCTTCCTCGCCCTCCCCTCTTCACTGACTCATCAACAGCCGCTCAACATGTGTCAGGCTAGCCAGCAGCCTCCATCTGTCTCCCCGCGCGCCAGCCAGCCATGTCCATCCCAGAGAGCCACACAGGCTGAGAAAAAAGTAATTCCCAAGACAAAGTGCGTTATGCCATGCAGCCGTTCCCCTTGAAAATGAGAACTCCATTTGGGGAGCCGAGGTAGTTTAGCAGGGCGGGCGGCCTGCCTGTGTGTCAGAGAGCCAGGGAAACATGGCCCCGGCCATGCAGTGGAGAGCTGCATGGCTGTAGATAGTGAGGGGAGATTTGTCATCCTCAACCGCAAGCCGACATGATGGCAAACTGATTTAATACAGAAGAACACAAAACACACAAGTCCACAGATGGGTATATCATTGTGCGCCGAAAGACATACGCTGGGTGTGGGTGTATATATACATACACATAACTGCTGCATACGCTCAAACAAGACACAGAATTATTAATGCTCAAGTGCCCGGTGAAAACAAGCCTGCGTCAAACAGGTCGACTGAGGCCGATTGAGTCTTGCATCAGACGGCTGTCAGCTCTTCTCAAAAATAAATGTTGAGCTTCAGCGTTTTCTGATAAAATGCTAAATGAATTTTAATGAGTAAAGTGCAGTCTATCTGAATACCAAAATATTACTTATTGTCTTTTTTAAAATATTGTTTAGTATATGTCTTTTTCTTTTTTTAAAACCCCCTTGCTTTCTTTTGTAAGTGCAGTGACGATACAAAGTCATAAAACCTGAATTCCAGGACTTTTTTAAAAAACAAACAACTGCATCTACCTTTTTTCTTACCAATAAACATCAACACAACATCAGAGGCTTCATTTACAGTGAGGAAAGTATTACACTGCCTACACCAGTTTGTTTCCTTCCCACATTTCATTCTGATGCAAGAGGTAAGAGATGGTCACACACACGGTGATCCATGTGACCTAAGAGAAACATGATCCATCCGACCAGGCAACCGTTTTCCATTATCGCCATTTAATCCTAATGTTCAAGTGCGTATTGGTTTGCGCTTTCTGCTGTGGACAGGGGTCAGTATTGTCACCTTGATTGGTCCATGGCTCCTCAAGAAACTGTGATGTTCTGTTTATCCTGACACTTTTCGATTAGAACCAGTGTTAGCTTCCCCAGCTGTTTGAGCCCCAGTAGCTCCTCTGTTGGATCTTTTGTGAGCATGACACATATGTGCCATGCTCACATATGAACCTCTTGCTGGTTCACTGCTGTTCCATCCTTGAACCAGCTTTCTTTTGATAGATACTGACCGCTAGCAAACCAGGAACTGAGCAAAAGAGCTGCAGTTTTGGTGATGCTCTGATCCAGTCTCCAGGCTTTCACAATTTGAACAGTGGCAAATTCACTTATTTCCTTACACATTTATCCTGTTTCTAACACAGGATCTGTGATGATGACATCTATGTTGTATACAGCCTAAATGGCACTATTCAAATACAGTATGTCCCTTAAACCTCTGAACGAACAAACTTCTGTTTAACAACCCAACCAGCTCTAACTGATCAAGGTGCTCAGTCAAACGTACACTGTATAATCTTATTTCTAAACACGACTTTCAAATTGACAGTAAAAAATAAACAAAAAAAAAAATTGCCTGAATGTTATCAAGTCACCGCTCATGCAGTAAGAACATACATAATATGGCCCAACTCCAATTGCATTTCAATTAGCACTCTCGTTGAGTTGCACTTTACGGGTTAGTTATTTTATGAGCTGAATTCTCAAGGAGGCAGGCCAATAAATTAGAAATGCAAAATGACTGAAAAAGTTCCCAGCGCCTCCTATTGAAGAGAAAAAGAGCCACCTGGGTGTTTCTGTTATAACGTTACCAGGAAACATGAACCTGGCGAGCAGATGTACAAAAATTAAATGATCACTGAGATCACGTTGACTAAATGTGTGGCACGATGCATCAAGGCCAACTGAGGATCAGTTTGTGACAAACAGACTTTGTTCATGTTGGGATTAACAATGCACAGATCCAACTTTACCTAGGCAAAATGAGTTACTTTCTTTGAGCTCAGCCTAATCACCAGACTTTTTTTTTTTCAATGTTTATCACAATACTAGACCAAACAATTTAAGGGCTATTAGGATTGCTGAACATACAAAAGATATCACAGCTATAACCCAGTATGACACCACATAATCTCACACTGAGCTATGAAGATGCCTCATGTGAGATGGAGGAAACTGACAGTGAAACTAACGCCATTTCTTACTTTCTGATGAATTCCACATTTTCCTGACCACGTGGGGGCAAACAAAAAGCATTCAACTTTTATTCGCAAAAGATTAGTTCATCCTGTGTCATGGAAAAAATAAATGTGACATCATGGAAAAGTAACATGCCTGGTTTTGACAAAGCAGAACACTGGGATTACAATTTGAAAAGACACTCACTGACAAAAACCTAACATTTTTTTTGGAGACATGTCCCAGGTATCAAAAAAAAAAAAAGTTTGGTCCTCATGACCATTTTTGAATTTGCATAATACATCCCCACTTTGGAAGTACTGGGGTGGCATCATCATGCAGTTCAGGCGTTTAGCTGTACAAGCAACTTGCACACCTTGCAAAGAAAATGGCTCCAGTCGGAGAGAACATTGCTAATAATGTCAAAATAACATCTCAAGGCAAGATTTGAAAGTTTTGGTGCAAATGGGTTAACCAAATGGGCAGTGATCTGAAGCGGGCCACCAAATTAGTCACAAAGTGGCTTAAGGACAACAAAGTAAATATTTTAGGATGGTCATCACAAAAACTCTAATCTTAGTCCTAAAGAGAAATATTTGCAGGCAATCCTGACCTGACTCTGCTACATCAGCTCTTACAGACACAGACAAACAATTCCAGCAAAATTGGTGTTTGCCGTGCCCGTCGTGCATTATAAATAAACTTTTGAACTCATCCAAATATTTAACCAGCTCATCAAGAAACAATTTCCCATCACTTGAGTTTTTCTGCTAATATCTGACACGTTTAGGCAAATCTCAGCTGTAAGTTTTCGAAAACAAACCTACTACTCCACATGACGCCTTGTTTGTCTGTTCCAACGTCTTTCTCTTTGTCAGTCATGACAGGTGACTGAAGAAAAGCACAAAAGGAATATTAGCGCTCACTGCGTGTTGTCTTTAGGGATTTCAGATGAAAATTATCCAGAAATTATGGAGCAGACGTGAATTCTTCCATGCGTGACACTAATGAAAGCATGAATTATACAGAAAATGATTAACAGAATAGGACATTTGCACATGAGGGCCCGTCTAATGTCAGACTAATCATTAAATCAGTGGTTCCTAAAGTGTGGGGCCTTGCAGGGGGGTGCAGGAAGAGGTATGGATGAATGAAAAAAAACAAAAAAACAAAAAAAACAGTAACACAAAAGTGCTTCACTGTGAAGATGGTTTTTAGAGTGTTTTGTTGCAACCTGAAGTGTGAAATACTTACTGTGGAGTTTGAAAACAAAATATGTGGATTTTTTTTTTCAAGGTTTATAGGTTTACGTCTGGTTAAACGATGTGTGTGACCAGTTTTTTTTTTTGGGGGGGGGGGGGGGGGATTTTAAAAAAAAAAAAAAAAAACACTGCATTAAAAATTGGGTCAGGAAAAATAAAAGCAAAATAAAAAAAAGCACGGAGGAAT
>CAEFZX010026658.1:0-49177 GCA_903066825.1 Alfaro cultratus | reverse complement strand
CCACACACACACACACACACACACACACGCACCCACACACGCACACACACACGCACCCCCCCACACACACACACACACGCACCCACACACACACACACACACACACACACACGCACCCACACACGCACACACACACGCACCCACACACGCACACACACACGCACCCACCCACACACACACACACACACACACACACACACATTGGCTGTTGGCTGCCTGTCTTTACTTTAACGTTGTGTTGCTGCACTTGAGAGTCTCCATCAGTTCACTGGGATTTTCCGTAGGATGGATTATTGAGGTTGGTTCTAAGACAAAAAAAAAGTTTCCTCGATTAAGAGTAATTGAACACTTCTTACAGAAGTTTCAGAATCCTATGAGTTTTATTTGTATTAATGCTTTGAAACGAAGCATCATCTCACTCTTGTGTTTGAACTGAGCCTGGCAGAGCGACCATTACTGGGGGTAAGCTGCCGTCACCGCCAACACACTGAGAACTGCCCCTGTTTTATTTCCAGTTCGAGCAAACAACAGCGCGTTTCACTTCCTAATACTGGCATCTGGTTTGTCTTCATTGCTGCAAAGTTTGAACAAGATAAGATACTCTGGAAGGTCTGATCCGACTGGCCCATCCCTCCACTGAGATCAGACGAAAAGCAAAGGAGCTCTGTTTACTGTACTGACAGACTGATTCACACCTTTCATTCGCCAGCCTTGCCTCGTCTGAACCCACCTAAAACTCGGGTGACATTCAGATTCGGTCTCCAGCTTTTTTTAATTTTTTTTTTTTGTTGCAGAAAATGGGCAAAATCATTTACTCCAGTGGCATTGTTTCTTTGTCGATGGGTGAAACTTGAAATACCAGCTCCATTGTTTTGCAGTGTCAAGATTTTGCATTTAGAAGAAGAGCTTGCATTCGTATCATTATTATAAAACGTTGTTAGCTAGTCCTCAAAACGTCCCTTCTTCTGCAAAAGTAAACGAGAATCAAGGAAATATTTTTCCCTCTTCTTGTGGGGAAACAGTTGTTTGTGAGCGTACACCTGTTGTGCGTATACGGCCTCCACCTCCGCAGAGACAACAGGAGGAGCAGGAGTGGCTCACTGCACTGGATATTCCTGCCGGGTTTGAAGAGGAAGCAGTCGGAAGGGGAGGAACCCTACAGACGGCATGGCAACACACACCTTCATAAAGGCACACCCCGCCTGCGGCCTCAGTTCAGCTCTCCCCTCTCACGGCGGCGGCGGTGGCACCCTGCAGTCATGCTCAGTCTCATCAAATTTCCACGAGTCTTCAGCATCAATCAGGTGCCCAAAGTAAGTCCATCTTTACTGCACAATGACTAAAAAAGATGAACTGATTTCACCTCTTGTACTTTGACTTACCTGAGTCAGAGGTAGGAGGAGGAATGAGGAGAACTTTCAGTCATTAGGAGTGAAGAAGATTTATGTGTTAAAGAATAACTTTTAAAACATTTCTGTTTTTATCTTGCTCCGAACTTTACTTTCCCACTCATGTTATCATCCAGCAGTCCAGAAGAAACGTCTTTGAATTTACTTTGATTCAACTTTACTGCGAATAAATCTGTACCTCCTGATTAATTTGTGCCTCCTCTATTAAGCATTTCCTGCGGTAATAGTTTCTCCGTGTCACATGGAAATTCATTTTGGTTTGCAGAACAGAAGTGAAGAAACAGGTTTCTCAGATTTCCCTTAAAAGTGCAAGACAAAAACAATGTTGTTGTTGTTTGTTTGTTTTTTTTTCTGTGTGGAGGTTTACCATGAGGACAGCATCATTTCTGGGTACCGGCACCCCAGGAGCTCCGCCACCGACTGCATCCTCAGCGTCTTCCAGATGACCAATGAGACGCTCAACATCTGGACCCACTTTCTACCCACCTGGTAAGCTGAAAAAGTTGAAGTATTTCAGTTTGTTTGTTTTGTTTGTTTTTTTTGCTATGTGTGCTAAAATAAAAATAAAATGAGGCACCTGACAGAATTTATATTCAGTTTTCTAAAAGATAACAGGGAAACTTTCTCTGATTTCATCCTTTGATTAAGCTTCTGGTTTTCTGCAAATTGTTTTGTGTCAGTAACCTCGATTTGGCCGGATGTCACATACCTGAATTAAAGAGGTAAAGCGATTACATAACAACACGAAACACCCAAACAACGTGTGCCCACGTCATGAGAAGGGAATCACACACATCCTGTAAAACCTGCAGGCCCAAGAGTTTTCCAGATGTTTCTTACATAATATCAACTTTTTCTTTAATCACAGGAACATTCTTAGATTCTCATGATTCCATTTCTATCTTCTAGAGGAATCTTCTCAGCCTTGTTTACCATCCAGGTCCTGTACGGGATTAGATTAGATATCTGCATGCATATAGTTTTCCCAGTCTTTCACCAGTGTAACCTGAGACAGACTGAACATACTGACAAGTTTTGTTTTCAAGTCACCATCCCAGCAACCATGTGGTTCCCCCTCCTCTCTCTGCCTCACCCTGAATATTCCCCAAATTTTCAGGATTAGAGGAAATCCCTCTAAATATACACATTTTATTCATTATTAAACTGATTTGCCTGTTGAATTTTTTCATAAACAAGGAGTAGATTAGGTTCATGTGGCAAGATTAAGAGACATAATGAAAGTTACATATAGTGCCAAAACAATGACAACTTGTCAACGATGCAGGGAAAGGAGAGAATCTTTAGATTCTTGAGGTATTTGCTCCTTGAGAAAATATCAGAATTTGTCTTGCAGATCAGCTGCGCATCAAATCGCATTTTTTATAAAACGGTTGTCACCGAAAGCCAATCTAATATTTTATTATAAAATGTAGTTACAACAACAAAAGCCCGCCCACCCAAGAAGAAAGAGATCTCCTTAAAAAAAAGAGAGAAAAACGCAACAGAACAGGGCAGTAAGCATTCATAGATTCCTTAACATACCCAGCCGTAAATGAACTGTTACACCAGTGAATTTTACAACTGCATTTAAAAACGTTATGTGGCGTCGTTACATGATCCTAAGATTCAGGCAAGCAGATGACCAAATCCACGCATGATTCCCACGTGCAGAAACATAAAAGAAGCAAAAAGGGAGAAAGAAAAGAAACTTTCTGCTGACCGAGACGACCAGTCAGCAAATATTTACGCTTTAAATAATGGGTAGGAGTATTTCCAGAATGAGCCGAACTTATAAAAAATATTTCCAAAAAGACTCCAGCTCTTGCCAGATTTGTCACTTAGATTCTGAACAGAAGAACGGAAAACATTGGAAACCCAACAAATGTGCGTGAGCAGAACGGAAGTATTTTATTTCATTATTAAGGCAAGACAGCAAAAGAACGCCACAGGCGTTACATCAGTGATGTGTTTTTCAACCACGCCTGCTTTGTGATAGAGAGCAGGTAAAGGGTCAGTGACCTTATTCAGGTGGAATTTTAATTTCAATTAACCAGATACATGTTTTTTATCTCCTTGTCTTTAGTCATCCTTGTAAATACGAGGATTTCACTTCAACATTCCTCTGCTGTGGAATCACAAACATGTGTTCAGTAGTTAATAGGAAGTCTGATCAAATCTTTAAAAGGAGAATTCACCTCATTTTGAAATTGTTTAGCAAAACTACCCTTTTTTATTTACCCTCAAAAACCCAGTGTGTGTGTTTGTGTGAATATCTTGGCTACTGTGGCTACAGTGGCTACTGAGATCAGTGCCCCTCGTGGCCTCGCTTCACTTCCTCCCACTGTCCAAAAGACAAGGGGGTGTGTGTCCATCAAACCTGTGTGTGTGTGTGTGTGTGTGTGTGTGTGTGTGTGTGTGTGTGTGTGTGTGTGTGTAGATGTGGGTCTGTTTGGAATATCGTGAAGACACACAGGTGTTTGTGTCAAGGGGGAGAGGTGGACCTAAAGGCCTGGCACTAATGAGCAGGTCTGCGCTTCAGGCTTTCATGCGTATTGCCACAATTAGCTAACTGCTCAGTGACGGGGAAACACTGACGGCAGCACACAACACACACTACAGCTGATCAGATCAGGTTGTTTGTGTAGATCCCTTAGCTGTTATGTAACTGACTGGTGCGGGGGGAAAAAACACAGCTGGTTTAATTGAGGGATAATAACTCATAATTGAATACAGAGGTTGCATTTTCTGAAGGAGCAGCGTCTACTTATTGTTGAATAATTGTGCTCATAATGTCGTAGGCTGTTTTCTTTCTAAGATGACCAGCTCTTGTGAACATTTATGACTCACCTGCTATAAAAGTCTTATTTAACGCCTGTGCAAACAGAAGTGAACAAATAATATATTGTAGTGCTAAATGAAAGCACTAAAGTTTTCCTACTTCGGTGCTGTAGTCTGGAAGTCTGTTTATGCTCCACTTGCACCCACATTTAGAGTCCGACATACAAAATGTTAGACTCTAAATGTTGATATACCCCTTTGTTTTCTCCTCTGCTTACATTTCCTCATGTTGCTGACACACAATAATAAACGTGACTTTTCCTGACACTGTTGTTTGAACATCTGAGATGTTGTATTTTTTTCTCTTGAAGGTTTTATTTGGGACATTTGTATTTCGGGTTTATTTCAGGTCTTCTTCATCTTCGTTAAGTTTGCACATCTGCCAGTTATTACTTTAACAGCCCTTTGTTTTGAACTAGCAAAATGTGAAAGATTTATCTTGCAAAGGGCAAAGCAGTTCAACACAGAAAAATAAACAAAAATCTGAAATTGTTACATATTATATACTGTATGTCTCTTTGCTCTCATCTAAATTAGAGGGCAATTTAGTAATATTTAGTAATGTAAATAAAGTTTGCTCACTTTGATCCCCTGTATGCATTTCTGAGAAAAATACACTAATGATGTGGCTTTTCTTCTTTCTATGAAAATCTAAAAAAAATTCACCACAGACAGTGACTATTAGGAGAAAATTTATATTACACATTGCCACTGTCTTAGTTTTTTTTGGGGTTTTTTGAAGATTTTTAACAGTACAGCTCAGGCTACTTTGAAGGACACACTATTTAACTCTCAACATTGGGAAAAATGTTTTCAGTTTAGACTCTTAAAACGTACAAAATCGTTCTTTCAGCTGTTGACACAGTTTTGACATTTTTCACTCTTCAGCCTCTGCAGAAACATCATTCTTGCTACTTTTGTGTTGTGGATAATCACTGCAGTTGACACTGGCTATTACCAAAGTTTTTTTTTCTTTCTATCCGGCAGATAAGTAAAATGTTGTTTTCTTTTTTTCTTTTTGCCCAGGTATTTTCTGTGGAAACTGGTGACGGTGGTGCTGATGCAGCAGGGATGGCAGGACTCCTTCACCTGGCCTCTGATGGTCTTCCTCCTCTCCTGCTGCATTTATCCGTTGGCGTCCAGCTGTGCTCACACCTTCAGCACCATGTCGCCGCGGGCGCGCCACATCTGCTTCTTCTTTGATTACGGGGCACTCAGTTTCTACAGCCTGGGTTAGTGCATCCTCTCTCCCAGAGTCTTGAAAGTTTAATAGTTTGTATCAGTGTTCTCAAACGATTTAGCTACCCTTTTGAAATGTGCTTAATACCAAGATTTGCTTTGAATTACACAATATGGTTGCAAAATGTCAGAACAGTTTGCATTTGCTCTCAATGTGGAAGCATTTATTTTGTTAGAATATTGCTTTTCATTGGCAAAGATCTATTTTCCTGGTTTTAAAAAACTTTGAACGGTTGATTTGCATTGCTGCAGGGACTGCAGTCGTTTATTCATTTTACGCTTTCCCCGACAAGTGGGTGAACAGCTCCTTTCATCAGTGGTACATCCCCATCGCCATGGCCAACACTCTCGTCTGCACCGTCCTGGCCTGCTACTCCAGGTATGACGAGGAAATGATCTGTTGCTACTTCTACTAGAAGTACGTAATGTTGAGTTTTATTCTTGAGCCAAGTGAAGATCGCCTTACACACACAAACAACTTTATGTCATCGTCAGCTAATTCCTAACCTTTCATCTCATCTCTCTCTGTCACTCAGGCTTGGCTTTCCATTCCTGCAATATAACCGTGACTTTGTTAAAAGGTAAAGAGACTGCAAACAGGAAAAGAAAAAGATCTTTTTTTTGTTTGTTTTTATCATCTTCCAGAACATTTTTACACTGTCGGAAAACCAAAATGCAGCCGCCTTCTAGACTTTTCTCGCGATTCGTCATGCAGCAGCCATGACAGATACTTGTTACATATTTGGAGAAACTATTGAGCAACATTCTGCTCAGTGCAATGGGTGTTGGTTGGCAGTGATTACAGGGACCAGCCCTAATCTGGCCTGTGCAGTTTCACATGGTTAAGTCAAACAAAGAGCAGCTGAATGTGTTGAGTAACAATCACCCTCCTGTAAGAAAAGCAATGCTTATCCCGATTTCTGTCTGTTATACATTATAAGTAATATCAACCAGACTCTAAATAGATACTCATCAGGACTATTTGACCATGATAAATTGTTAGTGCGTCTATTTTTATTGCACAGTCATTTAAAAATATATACTTTTTCCTTTGTCCAGATTACCTGGGAGTCCAAGTTTCAGCAAATTCTTTCGCATCCTTGCCTTCGGCTACCCCTACCTGTTTGACAACATTCCTCTCTTCTACAGGGTACGACTGCTTTGATCCTATTTACCTTGTACACCTGTGTCTTTGCACTTGGCTCACCTTGGACAGTAGGATACTATATACTCTACTTAATCTCGATTAGATTTAGAGATTTTGTGTTTAATGGGGCAAGAAATGTATAAATGCAGGTGGTTTTACACAGCAGAAGACTAATAGTCTGTTACTAAATAGACGGAATCCTTCCTCACTCTTCTTTTGAGGTAGAATCGTTTTATTTTGAAGTTTTCATTTAGATGCTTGATTGGCGTGTTTTTATGACTTGCATCTCAGCAGTGCTGAGATCAAGTCAGCACTGCTGACTTGATCTCAGCAAGTCAGCTGAGATCAAGCTGACTTTGTTTTGAACTAGTTTTGAACTAGCAAAATGTGAAAAGATTTATCTTGCAAAGGGCAAAGCAGTTCAACACAGAAACTGTGTTGAACTGTTTCAACACAGTTGAAACAGTTCAACACTTTTATCTCATCAAGGATATCTCATCATATCCTTGATGAGATAAAAGATATCTCATCAAGGATATCTTTTATTAAAGATATCCTTGATGAGATGCTAACGTCTCATCAAGAGACGTTAGCATGCCCAACATGCTTTGTAGTTTCCTGTTTTTTGCTGAGATCACGTTTGTGTCGTGTTCCCAGGTGTTTCTGTGCACGGGGGACGGCTGCACTGACAACAACACCAACATCCTCCACTACAAACACGTCGCCTTGGCTGTCCTCACTGGCTTCCTGTTTGCCACCCACTTACCTGAGCGCCTGGCACCTGGCAGCTTCGACTTCATAGGTGAGATTCCTTCTCTGAGGCGCAGTCGTTATTTTCAAGCTCTCATCATTCCGGTCTGGTCACTGCAGATAAATCTGTTGTAGTGTAAGTTGATTCAAATTCTTTAAAACTTAATGAACAGCCAACCAAACAAAAGGCAAAGTTAGGATTCATCACAAACTCAGTGTTAGATTTGACAATCTTGAGGGAAAACTTTGAAAGCAGGTACAAATAAAGTGCAAATCATGCAAGACACCAACATTAATACAATATTTGAATGTTTGAAACAAATACTTAAGCAGTGTTTAAATGATCCACGTTTATAATAGTGACAGTATCTCAAAAATCAACATGTATAACCAACAATTGGTTGAACAAAGATAATACAGTTTGAACAAACTTATGGACTCATAAATGTCAAGAAAATGTACTAACATAAAAAAATCAAGTAAATTACAATATTTCTGACAAAGGATAAAAATGGATGCTACACACGTATTAATCACAGCTGCATGAAAGAAACCTTTGATTACTTTTATTAAAGATATCCTGGATACACAAGAGCTCAGAAGTGAAAACACAGTCAGTGTCGCTTTGCAGCTACCTGTTTGATTTGATTGTGAAACATTCACATATTTTTCTTCCTCCCCCCGTTTCTGTGTTAAACATTGTGAGAAAGCGTTAATGCACAACCACAGCTGGCTCGTCGCTGACAGCCAGTGAATCATTTGCTCTGTGGTGAAGGTGAGAAGCTTTGACTCAAGTGTGACTCGACTGCTCCTCCCCCTGCAGGTCACAGCCACCAGCTCTTCCATGTGTGCGGCATCCTCGGCACCCACTTCCAAATGCTGGCCGTGGAGCAGGACATGGTGACGCGACGCCCCTGGCTCACTGCTAACTCCATGCCCGTCTCGTTTGCTAACTCTCTGGGTCCAGCACTGCTTTGTGTGTTGGTGAATTTGATCATCATCTGGCTCTTTAGTCTACCTCTCCTTTCTGGCCCGGCGTGGCAGAAAAGCAAACAGGGAAAAAATCGAACAAAAGCGGCAACCAAACTCTGCTCCTGCTACTAAATCTTAACCCAGGTCTTATAGGTGGGGGTAAAAAGAAACAGTATACAAGCATTCAGCTGTGACAGCTGCTGTTAAAGTATTCAAGAGTTGAGCTGAACATCTAGGGACGAGTTACACAATACTCTAAGATACAATGAACATTTTAATAAATGTAGCTGTTTCTATTGAAACTTATTCTTGTATAGAGCAGCTGGTTTGCTGTATTATGCATCGGTGCTTCAGATGTTGTACATGTGGGTTTTTCTTTTTACTGTGTTCTCTGAGTGTCATACATGTGGTGAATGAAGAGACCACAGGGAACAAAAATGATGTCAAGTTCAAAGTTCACTTTTTAATTTTGAATTTACAGGCTGAGATTGTCACTTTAAGTTTTCACGTTCATAACTCTCAGATCTTTTAGATGGCACTGTTGAAGGGTTTGTTACGATCGGCATAGTGGTGGCTTCATAAATTGTGCGGTTACTCAAGGTGTTGAAACTATTGACCAAGGATATTGTCATAAGATTTGTGTCTCTGTCTACTTGCAAGTTGCTGCTAACATGATTTTTTTTTTTGCTTTGTTTTGTAAAACATGTAAAAAGAAAGTATTTAAGTTCAATAAGTTCAAATTTATTTATAATTTTTCCAAATAAAATTCAAACCAAGTCTGAACTTTGTTTTTTATTTGAATCACTGTCTTGTCCATTCATTCATCATCTGTAGACTATACCTAGAAAATAACCCACAGATACCAAGTGCCAAAATACTTGATCGCTCTTCTCATACTACTTTGCACAACCTTACCAACAGGGTAGCATTTAATTTTTCTAAAATGAAATAAAAGATATATCTCTGCATGTTTTTCTTAGCACAATCTCTAGATTGTCCAGAGTCCTGGGTCCTCTCTTCTGCTATTTCTCACATCGATCTGCAGGTTTTCCATAGAATTTGGCTCTGGGATAAGAAGGCTATGTTTTAAACTGTTTCTATTTTCTGGTGTGCTGACATATTTCTGTGTTTCTTTGGCCATAAAATGTAGATAATTCTCTTCCTGAAAGACCCAGGGAATTTCCCATTTCATTTTGATAGGGGGCACAAGATTGTTATTCAATACCTCTTGGCATTTTACGAGTTTTGAGCTGTTTGGGCTCTCTTGCCATTCTGCTTACTTGTGCAGATTAACATGGGTCTTCCTCCACCATGGTCACTAGTGGCTTAAATAACTTTACCTGTCTTATTTATACTCCTGCAGAACAGAAAGTAGATTAATTGGACACTGAACAGAAAGTAGTATAAAAAGAATGTATTAAAAAACATTTGATTTATAGATTTTTAAAAGGCATGTTTAGAAACAGTTGTGATTTTATTAAATATAGTTATATCTTAATGCACAATTTTTCTCACCCTAAATGTACCCAAGTTAATCATCAGATCCCTCACCCCCATTTTTTTATTTATTAATTTGCTGCAGAGGGAAAAGATAGACTTAAGACTTATTCCACAAGGGGTGTCCACATATCACTTTGCAGATGTACCTGCTTTCATTGGTAAATAAAAAGAATAACCAATTGTAATTAAAAATGATAAACAATCTGTAAAGAAATGATTATTTTTATTTTCTTTATTTTAATTATTTATTAAACATTTTCTTGGAAATAATTCAGATTTTTGGGTATGAGAAAATTAAGCAAAAATAATTAAATAATATTTGTAAATAAAAATTCTTATAGAAACTTTATGCTTCGCTTAAGGGTTTTGTAGCTTTTTAATTGACAAAAAAAAAAAAAGCCCGTGAAAGTTGTTTTTCATCGTGGATGATCATTCTACCTGATCCTGAACGAAAAGCACTGTAAACGGTTATTCTAGACGGGGGGCGGGACTTCCTCCTTTGCTCTGCGTCTGATTGGTTAACGTCGATGACTACCGGAAAAACGTTTCATAAGAGGGAACATTTCAAATCGTGAACAAGAGGCGCTTCTCAGCAGCTGAGAGGAATTTCATGATACAAACAATGCAGCGAGCTGGGTCAGTATTACACATACTTTTTTTTTTAATTTTTTTAAATGGAACATGTGCTCATAAATTATGACCAGAGTTAGAATCACATTTGGAGCCTATTTTAAGTTTAGGATATTTTTTTTCCCAGAAAATGTCTTACCTGCTTATTGTAAAAGAGAGATTAGCTACAAGTCGTTAGCTACAATTACGGTTGGTAAACTGCCAACCTTCTTCTGTGATCCCAGGACCCATTATCTAACAGTCTGATGTTTAAAACCGTATTGAACAAAGATATTGTAAAGCTATACTCGGCTGGTGAGCACAAATTTAACTTCATATTTTTGTTTTATCGATAGCAAGCGGCTCATGCGCTTGCTAGCTTACGGTCAGAATGACTAAAAGTTAGCGGTGATTCAATCATACATCTCTGTTAGGATTCCGATGAAATGTTTGTCTTAACTTGTTTGATGGTCCACATGATGGTAGTGGATTGTAGTAGGTTTTGTTTGATATTAACTGGGTTACTTTGTCGCAGGAAAGGGAGGACTCCTCGAAGGCCCAAAAAGCCAAGCAACATCGAGAAAGATCCTGTGGGGGTATGTGACGTTCAGCAGACACCTGGAGGATCACACAGAGCAAAGTTAAAACAAGACGCTGTTTTACCTGCTAGTTGCTTATTTTCTGTTCCAGCTTTTCTAAAGTTGCTGATCATGTGTGGAAATCTTCATCTTTTTTTTCCACTTTAGAAGAGTGGTACCTAAAGTCAAATAAATCGACATTAATGTATTCAGAGTTCAAGTTTATGGCATTTTACCAGTAATATAGCAAAGTTTATGTGGCATAAAATATTCTTAATATTTATATAAAATATATTCATCTTCAAAAATACAATGTATAGTTATTAGTGTGGCTAGAGATATTCGACTTTGACAAATAAGCATTTATTTACATACTTTATTTTTCCAAAAAGAACTGAACTAACATAAAACAAACGTATTCTCTTAGCTACACATCCAGATGATTGCGATTTATATTTGACATTGGAAATCGTTCTCTACATTTTACCTTAATAGTTGAAAAGTTAAAAAAAAAAGTTATATGAAATGTATATTGGAGTACTTCAAGTTACATTAAGGTAACATAGTATATATATTTTTAAAAACGATTTATTCCAGGTTTATTGCCGCATACGTCCACTTGGTGGAGAAGATGAGGAATGCTGTGTTGAGATGATCAGCAGCTCCACCATTCAGCTTCATGCTCCTGACGGACTGAAAGCAAACCGCAATGGCGAATACAAGGAGGTATGTGTGTTACATATGAAGTAAATTATCTATCACTCTTGTCATTATTTGACAAAAAATAATGACAGGAGTCATTATTTTTGACTGCATCCTGTAAAGTATGCATACTGCATACTTTACAGGAAAAAAGTATGCACAGCTAATGAGTTGTATGACCAAACATCAGCAACTCTCTCCACTGTAACAAATTTAACATGGTTATTTCTTGAGGGTTTATTGGATGACTTTGATTTTCCATTTGTCTCTCCTGTAGACACAGTACTGCTTTAAGAAGGTGTTTGGTATTAAAACAACTCAAATTGAGCTGTTTGAAGATGTCGCCAAGCCACTCATTGAGGACCTCATTCACTGTAAAAACGGTATTTGGCATAAAAAGGCATATTTTTTTTTTTATCAGATAACAGTCATTCAGTTATGTGTAGTGTCAAATGTTTGCACTTTGTCAACATTTGAGCCAATAAGATTTTTTTCCTGTAAGGGACAAAACATTTATGTTATAAATTCAGTCATTCAGCTCTAGTATATATAAAAAAGGTAAATTATAAATGCCCAATTTCTTGGCTGTTTGTTTAGTTACCTGTTTTTTGAAGTGAGTTAAGAGTATATTTCTCAAGCATTCTTAAATAAAGCTTAAAAATAGAGTTTTTTATGTTTTTCTGCTTGGTAATTATATTTTTTCAAGCTCAAGATTAAGTTAACAGCAAATGTAATTTTTGATTTGACTTGGCCATTTCCAATATGGCCACCTCAACTTTCTTGTTTATGAAATGTGTGACTGTGTTGACAGGTTTGCTGTTTACATACGGTGTGACAGGAAGTGGTAAAACGTACACTATGACTGGCTCGCCTGGAGAAGGTGGACTCCTTCCTCGTTCTCTAGACATGCTCTTCAACAGCATTGGGCCTTTACAGGCCAAAAGATTTGTAAGATAAATAATGGTTTATATGTTTGATCTCTCAAAACGTTCGAGGCAGATTTATTGAAGTGCAAGTGTCACTTTAGGTGTTTAAACCTGATGAGAAAAATGGAATCGAGGTTCAGAACCATCTTGACTCTCTGCTCGAGAGACAGAAGAGAGACAGTCAGCAGTCGGTTCCCAAAACGCCGTCTTCCAGGTATCTGAGTGGTTCTGGAAAACTACCCTCATTTTATGGCACTATAGTTTCTGGCTTATCAAGCTGTTTTCTTTTTTAATTTTGAATAAATCGATTGTAGGCAGCGGGCTGATCCGGAGTTTGCTGATATGATCTACCCAGACCAAGCTTTTAAATTCGAGGGTGTCGACGAAGACTGCTGCTACAGCGTATTCGTGTCCTACATTGAGATCTACAACAACTATATCTATGACCTCCTTGAAGATGCTCCATTTGATCCAATCAGACCAAAGTAAGACTGTTTAAAATGAGTTGATGCTTTTCTTCTTTACAGATGAGTTTGTTTGTTTTTGTTTTTTTTACCTATAAACTCTAAATTTGACAAATGACCAATCCCCGCTTTCGATAGGTGGCTCGATGGAAACACACCAGTATGGAGCAAAGAGTTCATGTATGTGGCCCAGTAATGCAGATTAGCTCTTTAGTTGCCCCCCCCTTACTGTTTGTTCATACATGAACCCTGGCTGTAGCTGATAGGTCGTTAGTCTGTTTCCATCCCTTTAACCCATTGCCTGGTCTTAACAGTGATGACTCCCAACTAGCTCTGTGAGATGTCTGTGGCTGTTGTCTTGTTACCTTTGCTCCTTATTATTACTGATAAGGACACAGAAGATGCCTCTGAATGGCTTGGATGCTGCTGTGCATACCTGGCGTGCTTGTTCCCCCTGAATGAACTTGTGTCTCCATAGATCTTTTGTTCTAACATCGCATAAAATGTTTGGTTTTCAGCTTTGCAGCTTGGCTTATGAAAGTAGAGGATTATTATTTTACAGTGTTCATATAACGCATTGTTGTCGTTTTTTTTTTTTTTTTTTTTTGTCGTTTCATTACCATTACGTTTCAGGCCACCTCAGTCAAAGATTCTGCGTGAAGATCAGAATCATAACATGTATGTGGCCGGCTGCACAGAAGTTGAAGTCAAATCCACAGAAGAGGCTTTTGAAGTCTTCTGGAAAGGTCAGTGAAGGTTTTCTGTATAAGTACAGGGGTTGTGTCATTTTATACATTTTCCTTTCCTCAGAAATTGTCTAGTTTATAGCAAATTGAAGCATTTAAAACGTCACTGTCTGTTTCATTTTAATATTTAAATTCTTCTTGCCAGAATGAATAGACTTTTTGATGTTTCATATTGCAACTCTGTATTTATGTTATTTGTTTGTTTAGGACAAAAGAAGAGAAGGATAGCGAATACTGAGCTCAACCGAGAGTCTAGTCGCTCCCACAGTGTGTTCACAGTGAAACTGGCCCAGGCACCTCTAGATGCTGATGGGGACCATGTACTGCAGGTGA
This sequence comes from Alfaro cultratus, assembly GCA_903066825.1. Taxonomy (NCBI): domain Eukaryota; kingdom Metazoa; phylum Chordata; class Actinopteri; order Cyprinodontiformes; family Poeciliidae; genus Alfaro; species Alfaro cultratus. The sequence continues at coordinate 34,964 of CAEFZX010026658.1, read as the reverse complement.
TTGGCTGCTAAAGTTGTCTATTTTAATTTCTTATACTTAAAAACGTATAACGAGGAAGAGCTTTACAATTGAAATAAAGTGCTATTAAACAGGAGAGCAGTTAATTACCAATAATGTGCAAATGTAAATGTTTCTTACACAAGTGAGGACAGAGATGTTAACTTAAGACTTGATGGCATATCCTAGAGGATGACTTTTCTTGAGCTGTAAAAAGTTGAAATTATAAAGTCTATTTGCTGCTCAAACAGGACAAAAGCCAGGTGAATGTGAGCCAGCTGTGCCTGGTTGACCTGGCGGGCAGCGAACGCACCAACAGAACCAGAGCAGAGGGCAGTCGCCTTCGAGAAGCAGGTCCGTTTAAATCGTTTCAGCTCATTTCCAATCGTAAAAATAGAACTTCCACACAATATACAAAAAATGTTTTGTGACAGAGAGGATTATAATTTAAGAGAAGGACATTTTTAATAAACAATGTATTAGAACAACCATAAAGAGTTTTTATCGGCATATGGAGCGGATTTATGGAATAATAAGTTAAAACAAAAAGTAGAAATATAAACCAGCTTAAAATAAAAAAAGCTTATTGGGAAATATGTTAAGATGAGTGTTTCAAAGTCCATAAATGCTATTGATGATATAAAAAAATGTTTAAGTAATTGTACGTTTAAAGATGAGAATGTGAGATTTAAATGTCATGTAAGGTGGAAATAATTTAAGTTTTTCTAGTGTTTGGAGATTTAATTGTTTATAAGTTGATGAGTATGAAAGGGTTTGGACCTCATAAGATCTCGTGTCTTCTACCTGCTCCTTTTTGAACAGACAACATAAAATTGCATATCAATTGGGCATGATAAGTTTTTAATTTAACTTTTTTTTCTTCTTTCTTGCTTTTACTTTTGTCTGTTTGAAATAAATAAATGAAAGAAAAAACCATCTTTACATCTCTCCTCAAACATTTTTCACAATTCATTCAATTCAGAGATTATTTTTTTTCTATGTTTACTCTACAGGTAATATTAACCAGTCCTTGATGACCCTGCGGACATGTATGGAGGTCCTGCGTGAAAACCAGATGTGTGGAACTAATAGGGTTTGTATCTCAACACTGAACCATTTCTATCTCTGTTTCTGGTTCGCTACCTTACTCTGTAACCTTTATTGTTTCAACTTTCTTTAATTTTCTATTCACTCTTTCATACCCTTTATGTTTTCTTCAGATGGTGCCCTACCGGGACTCTAAAGTCACACATTTGTTTAAAAACTACTTTGATGGAGAAGGAAAAGTCAGGATGGTTGTCTGTGTTAATCCCAAAGCTGAGGATTATGAAGAAACCTTGGTAACAATCTCCGTTTTGTACAACTCTTGTTTAACTTTGGAGTCTTTTCTGTATTTGGCAAAATGTTAGTTGCTTAGGTAGCATACACAAGTTAATATTGCTATTTTTAAAACATTTTTGGATTTAATTTAGCCTCCATTTGCAACCTAGTAGTTTAGTTTCACATAAGTGTTGCACTGTGTGTGCTGCAGCTGGTAATGCGCTTTGCTGAGATGACCCAGGAAGTGGAGGTGGCTCGGCCGGTGGACCGTCCGATCTGTGGCCTGACTCCGGGACGCAGGCAGAGGAACCAGGCATTCAAAGATGAGCTGTCACGCAGACTGGAAGAAAGAGGGGGTCCGGTTAATGGAGGTAAGCCACACCTCAAATTTGTACTTCTCTGCAGATTAGAGCCTTATTACTTAAAATCACGTGGGTTGTGTTGTTTTAGACTATCTTGCTCCTTATAAAATAAATAGCAAAACTCTTTCTCATGATTTAATGTTATCTCCTGTAAAGATCCAGTTCAGCTGAACCAGCTCATTGAAAGCCTCCCACCACTGCCTCCCTGCGAACTCTCAGATCCCTCTGATGATCAGACGTTGCCCCGTCTGATGGAGGTTCTGGAAAGACGGTACCGTATCCGTCAGAAGATGACTGAACAGTTCAACCAGACTGGTAGGATTTTTATTCTGTTAACCTACAGATCGTCATACGAGTGTTTTTGGCCATAAATAACTACACAAAAAATCTAAGCAGGAAATATCAAGATGAATTATGTGAATTTATTTATTTTATTTTTTTTTCAGCAAATAATATGAAGTCCACACTTCAGCACTTTGAGAGTCAGTTCAGTTCTAAGGAGAACATACTGCATGATCAGCAAAGCAAACTGGGGGAGAAAGACAAAGTCATTGCAAACCAAAGGACGGAGATTGAACGACTGGAAAAGAAATCCAAGACTTTAGAATACAAGGTCTTGATTTTTCTACATTTTGTTGAAGTTATTTGACATTTGTAAGTGAGGTCCACTTTGTCCTCACTCCCGATCCTCCTCTGCAGATTGACATCCTGCAGAAAACGACAGAGATGTACGAGCAGGACAAACGCTCTCTTCAGCAGGAGCTGGACAGCAGAGAGCAGAGGCTGCAGAAGGAGTTGGCAGAGAGGAAGCGCATGGAGCAGCGGATGCAGGGCGTGGTGACGGACACCAAGCTCAAATGGGAGAGGGAGTGTGTAAGTAGAACAACATGGACGCACCAACATACGCTGGATTTCTAACAGACCTAACAACGCTGACTTAATATGACTACCAAACTAGTGACATTTGTTTTTTGCATTTCTGTTAAAAAAAAAAAAATTACTTTCTTTATAAATGTAGACATGTCAGGATAAGTTTTAGATTTTTTTTAAAGATATAAAGTAAAATTCCTAGTACAGGAATAAAATAACTGAGTTATTTTTTTATTGTTTTAAGTTCTATTGCAGTTGCATCATGTCCAGCTTTTATAAACCTTTTGGTGTTTAATCTCACTGTAGAGATTGGCAAGTAGGTATTTTGTGATTTATGAAGATCAACACACATCTGTCTTAGTTAATTGTATGTTCTCTTGTTTTTTCCATTTTGAAAAGTCTAAAAATGTAGAAGTTCCCAGATGTCACTAGTTCACTTTAAAAAACAACAAAGGTAAAAAATTACTTACTTAAAATTGCTTACTTATTTTATAGGAACAGGGAATTTATTTCCACTGAATGAGGGGAAACTTTAAAGGTTAGACCTTTCTAAATTTTCATTGTGAGATTGCTGTTACTATAGCAATGCTATCATAAGTTGAGGGCACTGTAAAACAGAGGGTCACGCTTGTGTTAGCAACTGAGAACTGCAGTGTTTTCAACAATTGTGATGTTTTGTTTGTCCACAGTGTTGACATTCGGAGAAAAGTGCATGCTCTGTTTAACGGGTTAAGAAAATGAGAAACTATTAAAAACGGTAGAAATCTAGTAGAATAGTTTTCGCAAAGGGACATTTTACCAATTATTTTAGTACCACTACGGTACATTTTTAGTCAATGATCATAAAAAAAGGAATCTGTCTTTACCATTACTTGTGACCATTAGATACTCAACATAAGTAGATGGCAAGAAACAAAAATGGATGTTTTTGCAGGTATTAAAGCACATCCCTGACCTGCATCTTAGTTATTTATTTGAACTTAATCTGTCTTTAGACTGATAACTGTGAAATTTCTTAATTTTGATAAGTTTAATTGCTGATTAAATCCAGTTCAGTAGAAAGTGTGGATTTCAGCCTATTGATTGACGCGTCTCTAGTTACGATGTTGGGCGATTTGGGTATAATTTCCTCATCAGTGTTGAATCAACGAACATACGGTTCACAGTTATTGATTCACTCTGACTTGCCGCCAATCTAAGATTTATTCAAAATGAAATGCATTTTGAATATGCTGAAAACTCGTAATCATTTCCTGATTTGTATTTTTTTCTTTTTAGGAGAGGCGAGTGAACGCCAAGCAGCTGGAGCTGCAGAACAAGTTGTGGGTGAAGGACGAGAAGCTGAAGCAGTTAAAAGCCATCGTGACGGAGAATGGCGGCTCTAGCGGCGGTCCCGCAGAGCCGCTGAGGAAGCCTGAGAGACCCTCCAGAGAGAGGGATAGAACCGTTGCTCAGAAGCGCTCAGCTTCTCCTACACCGCTCTCTGTAAGTCCATTATTTCACACTGCAGCCTGTTCCACCAGTGGGACTCCACTAATCTCTATTAACATGACACAATGTGGAGATTTTGCATGCCACTAATAATTATTGTGATCCAGTTAACTGGGATATGCTGCTGTCCACACCAGCTGTTTCTGTTGTGTGTGTGTGTGTTTGGTTGTTTGTGTATTTCTGCTTTCCTTTAATTCATAACACTCACTACACCTTGCCTCATTCCCCGACTTTACAGGATTTAGGCCAAACGCCTCTCAGCCAAAACCGAGCCAATGTTAGGGGAGTTCAGGAACCCGTCCCCTACTCCTCCTCCTCCTCCTCCTCTTTGTCATCCTTTCCCTCGGTTGCCTCCTGCATTTCGGATTGGGAGCAGAGGTTCCCTTTAGACTCAGGCATCCAGTCTAGACAACCAGGAACGCCCCAGTTTGGCAGCAGGACTCCCACCCCATGCCATGGCACCAGCAGTGTGGGTCGCAGGAGAGGCCAGCGCTGGGTCCCAGAGACTGAGGCCCCTCATGCAGCGTATGGCTATGAGCTAAACAAAGAGGCAGGCACAAGGGTTAGTGTGTTAGTAGCTGTCCTAAAAAAGTGTTCAACTCTTTGCTTCAAGCCTGTAGTGTTGGTTTTGTCTTGGTGTAGAGCAGCTACCGTGCAGTGTGCTTGTTTAGTAGAAACGTTGGCGTAGACTAGAATTCCTGCTTTCTGCTCTTAGAGAAGTAGATCTTTGAAACTTTCATTTGCGTCGTTTTTCCCTTTACGACTGCTAGCTACTTTGCTGTTCCTGCATGCTGCATCCCAGAGTAGTTTCCTTTTTAATGTTGCACTGTTGACTTGAAGATGTGCATTTAATAAAATAAACATCTTTATGGTAAGTAGCAATAGCATCACCACCAGAGCTCCTTGTAAGTGTACTACATACATTCTTATCATTTTTGTAAAACGGATAATTCAAAAATGGAGTGTAGATGATAACCTCTGTAGCTTCAGCTTTAACTCTGTTAAGAAATTTGGAAAAGTGCAGATTTTGGATGGAAGCTGAAAAATACAGTTTTGGATATTACATTCCAGGTATCATGAATTCACACTTGGTATGCAAATAATATATTTAGACTGTTGGATTGGATGACTTCTAGTGTTGCGCAGCTCTAGGCGTGAGATGGTTCAGTTCAATCTGAGTGACGGCATAAAGCAAAGATGGTTGATAATACTATCAATAAAATGATAAATGTCTGCTCTCGCTCAAAATATCCTCTAAAAAGTTAAGTCCAATTAAATAACAGTACAGGGTTTTTAAATGAACATTTGCGTGATCTTTTCAGACCAGAGTGTGTGACGTAGTGATCATATCCACAAGCAAAGCTCCACCATCAACACTTCGAACCAGAGACTGAGCAAAGTGACAGTTACAGTCCTGGGAAAGTACTCACTTAAAGATTTATTTACGTTTTGTCACACTTGTTGTTTATCATCAAACACATTTTAAAATAACAATTTGGCTATATAGGAAATGTAGTTTTTAAATTAAAATCTCATTTGTTAAGGAGGACAAAACCCATCCAGACCAGCCTGTCTCCCCAATGCAGCATTTGCAGGAGTTGGCAGTGACTCTTTGCTGAATCATTTAAATTCATTCAGATTTGAATAGCCTGGTTAAGGTAATTCCACAGCATTTGAAAAAGATTTAAGGGCAGTCTTTGACTAGGCCACTTCAAACCCCTCCCTGTTTTTTTTGTTTTAAGCCTTTCAGAGGTGGACGGTGTATGATGTGCTCAGTTTCACACCAGTTGTAATCTGAGACACACTTTTCAGAAAGTTCCACTTTTGTCTCATCAGTGCACAAAGTAATTGTTGAAAAATTACTTTCCACCACATCATGAATCTATTGTGACGCACACAAAATTCTGTCTCATTTGCTCTTGGAATAAATAATTTTGGCTTGTTCCTTTGCATGCTAACCATCCTTTAGTTTAGTGATCTTTGCACGCTGAATCTCACTCTTGGGAAATGTCTTGTGATTAGAGGAATGTATTGCTGATTCGTCTGTTCTGGAAATGCAATTAGAATGATTTTCACACAAATGCAACAAAATCCATCTACTGATGCCTTATTCTACGTCCAGCAATACTGTTCTTTTCACAAGAAGTTGACCCCCTTTCATGATCAAGCTTCCCTGCTGGCCACTGCACACCTTTTTAAAATGGACCACATGTAAATAACTGATTTTTGTTTCTCACTTTGGGATCACCAGACGGTTCCTCCGGTTCATCCAATGCACAGGCGCTCACACTCTGCGGGTGGGGAGAAATGGGTAGACCACAAACCGGCCTCTAATTTGGATCTAGACACTGTAATGCAGCCAATCATACCCAATGCGATCAAGGTGTCGACCCCGAACGAGAAAGCTCTGTCTAAATGCCACAAATATGTGCTTAGACACCAAGAGCTTGCCTCTGACGGGGAGATCGAGACCAAATTGATAAAGGTAAAACTACTTGATTTGCTTAACTTGACATTTTTGTGCATGGATTTGACAATTCAACCTATTCACATCTGGTGAAACCTTCCTTATCGGGGTCTTGATTTGATTAATAATCGGCCTGTCTTACTTCTTTTCCAGACAGACAGGTACTCATATTGATTTTTATTTTACTCAAACAGGGCAATGTTTTTAAGACCAGAGGTGGAGGACAAGCAGTGGAGTTCACTGATATTGAGACTCTAAAGCAAGAAGACCCAACAGCACCAAGGTAAAGTCTTTGACCAAATGCGTTGCACTACACTGCGTCTGTTTTAATGGCTGCTGATCATCAAATTCTTACCATGTTGATGTGGTACATAAAGACATGTTCAACATCCACCTAATTGTTCCAGTCTTTTGAAGAATGTATTTGAAAACTGTTGAGTTTTGTTTTGTCCAAGTTACTAATAGAGACACTTTGTGTTTTGTTTGGCTTCAGTCGCAAAAGGCGATCCGGCTCTAGAGAAGGACCGACTCAAACAGATGACATTGAAAACAGGGTAAGCTCAAATAAATGTTTGAGCTTACTGATTTTTGTTTTATAAATATTTAGTATATAATGCTGTTCTATGCATATTGTTGTTAGAATAACTCTGGGTTTTTTTCCCCCTGTCAAAGCCTCCAGTGGCAAACATCAGTTCAAGCCAAGGGTATCAAAAGTAAGCAAAACCGTGCGTTGATTGTATGTCTAGTTTATCATTTAAGGTCAAAATCAGTTTTATTAATGTTGTTTTTCTTCTAGACGGAGAAGACCGTAAGGTGCTGCAGAGATGTTTTTTTTTCTCTTCCCTAAAACACTCAAACTGTTGCCTGTCAAATCAGTAAAGAGGGAACTTCATCTGACACCTGTAGAACTTTTCCTGCTATTCCTGATTGTATTAAACTTTACTATGGTGCAATTATAATTTAATCATCGCTTAATGATATATAAAGTGTTATTTGTTGGATTTTTCCTACAAATAAGTGCTGTTTTTTTATTGCTCTTTGAATGCTGGAATTGCTTCTTCTTGAAGACTGAGAGGTGGTTAATGACCACATACGTTCTGACTGATTGTACCTTGTGTCTTTTGTCCTCTTTATGCTGCCACCCAAAGTATCTGTGCTGTGGAAATGTTTTTATTTTTGTTTGTTTTTTTTTGTCTTTGCTTATTTTTTTTCTCACGTCTTTTGATGTATTAAATGTCGAGGTGTTAATGTACACATTTGATCGCAAAAAACTATTTTTAGGATTTTCAGCACGTGGACCTGCAGATGTAAAAATGCTGTGTTGTCATGCAGTGCAGCCGACCCCCCTGTAAATAACCGTTTTACCTTTTCTAAACAAGTGTAGCACACTAGGACTTTTGGCGGCATTAAATTTATTTGGACACCATGTTGTAATTACTATTTTGTCCACAAAGAGTGATTTTTGTTGTATTTTCGGACCTCGAACCATTCCGAGCTTGGTTGGCATGGTTTTAACGATGTTTGGGATGGTTTCAGGCCTGAAAGTAAAGTTGAGCAAAGCTCCGTCACATCTGTACATGTAAATGTATTGGAAATGTTGCAAAATCAATTACAAATCAAAATCTAAAAAAAAGTTTTTTCAAATTTATTGTGAAAGGTGAATGTTTTTTTTAAATGGCACTAATCTTGATTTTTCAGAATAAAACAGCACAACTTCTTTTCGAGATGTTTTGATGTTAAACTCATCCATGAGCGCCAGTTCGAAAAACATTATCAACATTTCAGGGTCAGAACTTGTTGCCACTTTGACTAATCTTACACCCTCTTCAATGGTAGTGTCCCATTTTCTTTCATGGCTTTTTGGATTTGGTTTTCATTCTAAACCACGTTCAGATTTTCAGAAGACTTTCCTACCTCCAGCTTGAACAGAATCTACTGCCTTTATCTTTAAATCGGGCTCACCTGTCTGAAACTTTTGTTACTAGATGAATCTTTTTTTGCATTATTTGAGGTCTGAAAGCACTGCATCTTTTTCGTTATTTTGACCATTTCTCAGTTTTCCGCAAGTAAATACAAAAGTTTTGCTTGGGATTCAGAGACATGTCAGTAGTTAATAGAATAAAAGAACAACCTCTATTCCCAAACATACCTATAAAAAAGTAAAATCAAAGAAACTGAGCTTTTTAAGTGGTCTTTTCTTTGAGAGCTGTGTATCAGTGAAACACCCTAGAAAAAGTGATAGAAAATGGCAAGTTTTCACATCATTATCCTAGAAAAGATAAACTGGTTTATTCACTAGTAGAAGCTGACAAAGTAGAGGTCAAACTCATTCCCTTCTATGTTTTTGAGCTGTGGGCCCCTTTCAGGTTCAGTGCACAGTTTGCTTTACTGACAAGTGCACACTTGTTTATGCAGCTTATGCATGTTTTTGTCTGTCAGCAGGGAAGAAAGGTCAAATGGAATCACAATGGGGTGGAGGTGTAAACATGGCCTTACTGTTGCTTAGAATAATGTTGACTTGCATTGGATTGCAGAAACTGATGGTTAGTTGTCTGTAAGCCTTTGAACAGCAGATGGCGCTACATACTTGCAAACCACCCAAAACTCTTACTTTGTACATGATTATCTGCTTCACATCTGATCTTCACTGTAATTATCCTAACCTGTGAAATATTTAGCCTCGCGTTGCTGTAGGCCTGAGCTGAGGCAATAGTTCATTTCCTGCCCGCCTGTTAATCGACAGCCGTTTCCTCCTCCTGCCATGTCTGGTATCATTTCACAGTGAATGCCTGGACAACCTGGCTGATGAGGTCACAGAGTTGGCGTGCCACATTTCTGCCTGGAAAATCAGTTGTCATTTGCGTGTCCCGAAGTCTGAAATCGCAGCCATTTCACTTCACCGCAAATGAAGCTGAAAAGTATGAGCTCTAATGTGCACTTTGCAAATTGACAACAGAAGGAATTTCTACCGCTGGAATTTGTAGAACTTATTTTTCCCCAATCATTTAGTTTAATTTTGTATGGACTCTATCATTTTTCTATTACAAATATTAGGTTCTATTTTCTTTCCACTGCCATTGAGTTTTGCTGTGTGAAACCTGAGACAATGTAAGCACTGGAACTAAAGTATATTTTCCCAAACTACTCTGTCCTCACTTGCCACAGTGGTGATGTGGATTCTGTTTTGTGGGCCGTCCACTTTGCAGAGCGGTTGGAAGTGGTCTGAATGTGGGGAAATGGCTATCGGCAACCCTCGGCCTTCTCAAAATATTGACGTTTCCTCCCCTGCCTGTGTAACTAGTCAGTCTTTAAGCATTGTCAGGGTAAATACTTCATGGCAGCACGCAACACTAAACGGCTTCTCTGGCTCAAACACTTGCTAATGGCTCTGTAAACACAGCTCCTCTTACACATTGTGGACTCATTGTGTTTGCTTTGGTAGGTTGTAACACAATGGTCGCCTATCTTGTGCACAGCTGTGAGAAGAAAGCATTTCATGTTTGCAGCTCGGGTCATTTTATTTCCACTGTATAGCTTACGTTTCTGGTCAGAAGTTTACATACTGTCCTCATGGGCATGAAATGACAACAGACTTTTTCAAATATTTTTTTTTTTTAACACTATTATTCCCTTTTCAGGGATTGCTAAAAATAAAAAATTGGATGCACAAATTTGGATTTCCTCCAATAAGGAAATGGTCAGAATTATAGGTGTACCCCATTGTTAAATGTATACATTTGTTAAGCATGTTAAGTCTTGATTCTAGCATTTTAAGACCTGTTTGAAATTATGTTCCTGGAATATGCATTTCCTTCACACTATCTCCAGAAGACTTTCACAACTTTTATAAATCCTTGAAGTGCTCTCAAAAAAAATATGCCGGACGAGAAAAGCTACCAGATCCAGTCAAACATGGCATGACGGAGAAAGTAAATGGAGGTAAAAACCCATCCTAGCGCCTTCAGCACCACGCTACCATACGTTTTAGGTCATTTTATGTTAAAATTACGTGCTTATGTCCAAAGTATGTTTTAAAAATACATTGCCAGTGAGTAAATCTGTTAGACAGGCTTATCTTTCCATAGCCACTTACTTTCAGCCTAAACATTTGCTGAATCACTGATCTAATATTTAGTTGTATAACTTGTGAGAACTGCTTTGCCTTTGTTTAGCATGAAGTCAGCCAACTTCACTCACCTGAGGGAAGGTATTCCAGGTTTTAGTAATGGAACTACATTCCAATATTCCTTTGGGAATTTTACATAAATGATCAGAATTCAAAGCCAGTTTTACTTTTGATTTGTCAAAACAAGCAGACAGATGACTGTACAGTTGGTATGCAATTTATCTGTTCAAATAACTAATCATCAAAAGGACAAAAACACATTTCATCTTGACTTGATCAGATTTCCATGACCAAAACAAACAGATGTTACACAAAATCTGTGGTGAACATCTGTTAAAATCAGTCAAGTTTCTGTTTTCACACTTTGAATGTGATAAATTATGGTCAACACAGACTTGCTGTATTCATGAAAAATAAAATAAACCTGCAGATTATTGGCCCTGTTTGAGCATGGTAATGTACACTGATTCAGCAGTTCAGCAACACACACAAGATGCTTTCTACAAACCAAACATTGTTGGACTCCTAGAACATTAAGTTCATAAACACTCGATTCTCTAGCCATGGATGACACCTTACAATAAAATCTCTTGTAGTGACAATACATTAGTTGATAGCTTCATTTTATATTTACTATCTTAAATAGGAATTGGTTAAGCAACTGATTAAATAAACCCTTAGAGCCATAGGGTTTGAAACGTTATCCTTACCTTACAATAGAATGTTCTATTGTTAGCGTAAATTTTACTTTAAGTTGACAAGGCTATATATAAAAATAATTATATAATTATGTGGATAAAATTGTGTTAGATAACTATGAATTAAATCCTAAAACATCTTGCCATAACGCAGAGTTCTCTAATTAACATTTCGTCCTCACCTGAGTCAACCTTGATGGCAAACATCGAGGATTTGTTACTCTAATTTAAATTTAAAGTCACTCCGGACGACTTTCTATGGTAAGTAATATGGGAAGCTTTATCTTTATAAAGCAATTGGTTTATTTTCTTCTCGAGTAAATAAAGTTGTCAAAGATCAATGTTTATCTATTATAATTAGCCAGTAATCATAATAAGTATATTTCATTTTATGTATGACTAAGTTTGTTCTTGAAATATGCCCATTGTTTATCGCAGTTTCAGCAGGATATGCTTAACTTGATTAATAATATCCAAGGAAGAACTGATGAAATTTTAAAGAGTGTCTTTGAGACTGGGACGTTTGCACAGCTGAAGTCGCTGTTCATTAAATAGATGGAAAAGATAAGCTATATCTTTTCCATCTTGGAAAAGATATAGCACAAAAAACGTGCACCACGAGCAAAGTTGTACTAAAGTATAAACATGTTGGAGCTCTGAAAAAAAAAGACTTTTTTTTTGACTGTGTGAGATCCGTTTTAGCTCTGTATGATTAATATAACACCTAAACATTTAAGAATAATGTTGGGGATTCAGTGGCTCCCCTATCCTGGTCCTCAGACTAAAACTAACCAAGTTTTAGTCCTCAGGGTGGGGGGACCTGCATGTGTTGCCTCACTAGCACCAATTACTGCAGAAGCCTGTTAATCACCCGTTCATTTAAGCCAGGTGTGCAGCAGCAGAGAAACATCTAAACATGCAGGACAAGGTTTCCTGCAGGACCTCTGCGTTTAAAGATAATTGTGGACAATAAGATTGGCTCAATCTAAAACTGGAGTGGCCAAATCCACTTTGAAGCGCTACTATCCTTCAACTTTTAAATGGAAATCTTCTCCGACACACCTGAATCAAAAGGCTGAATCGCCTCATCAGCATGTAATTCAGGTGTGTTGGAGGAGAGACATATCTAAAAATTACAGGATATTGATTTCAGTTATTGGGAAAACAGATTCAGTGTTGCAAAACAACTATAGTCCAGTACATAAGCTGCAGTTAATTTGCAGGTCCAGTCCCTGTTAAGCTTATTCATAGATTTTCTATGAGTTTGAGAAAAAGCCTGAGTTTCACTCCAGAAGTCTAGGCGTTATAGCAAGAGATGAATTTGACATCTGTACACCTTTTATCTGCATTGTTCACTTGACATGGCTGTATGTAACTGCAGGGTATGTGAATCGAGTCAAAACACTGTGGCACAAATGGCAACGGACAGACAGATCCATCATCTCAAAGACCTTCCAAGAGGTAATGCACAAGCCAGATTTCACAGTTCATCTTTTGTTCTCCATTTTTATGTTAATATTTGTTTGGATGGAAACTGAAATTAAACCTTCAGTGTGTCGTAGATTAGGACAAATCTAATGGTTGACGTTACGTCATGAATCCACTGTATTTGAGTTTATTTATGTTGTGATATGCCTTATGATAAATTATACCACATTTAATGGTGATACAAAATACAGAAAGTGCTTTAAGGCAATAAAAAAAAAAAAAATTAACGGTGTTTAACAGGTTCTTTGTAAATAAATTCACATATTGCTTGCACACAAAGACATTCATAGCATCCAAAATAAAATGAACACAGTTTGGGGCATCAAATCACGGAGAAAACTACTGTAGTCAAATTTTAGTTGGGATTCTGCTTTGAAATCTGGCATGCCATTGGATCCTGTAAATTGGATCAGGAATATGTGTGTGTGATGAAGTGGAGTCAGTTAACTTGCAACCGTGTGTACACACAATAATTGACAGATATGGGGGGTTTGGGGTGATGATGCCTTTGAGCTCAAGATTGTGATGCTTTCTTGACTAGTTTTGCTTGTCAGAGTTGGTTTTTAGTCTGCTGCCTCTTGCCTTTTTGTCCGGTTTTGCTTTGTTAGCTGCCTGGTATCACATAGCTTGGCCATATACGATTCCACTCGATTCTCAGTTCCCTTCAGTACTCCTTTTGGAATTTCTCCCATTGAGCTCAATTTCCCCAGTTGAATTTCAACCAGGTCAGTCAGCAAACAGGAGTTGTGAGCAATCAATGTTGATTTTCTGCTGTTTTTTAGAGCTGTAGTCTATCTAATAAGGTTGTAATTTAGCAATGGCAGCGGCGGAAGTGAATGAAGCCATTCAATCTGCTGGATATAAGCAATTATATCCTCCTGTTTATGTTACAACAGGAAGGTGTCTGTAAAAGGTTGTGAATCATGCCTTGTTCTTACGTTATAGTGTTTGAAGTGAAATCTTAAGACTCTTCTGTATACTAGTTCCAATGCTTTTAAAATTATTCTTTTTCTACCCGGTAGGAATGCAGTAAGTAGAAATCAGTGCTGTATGTGTCCATGACATGCGTTGTTGCAGCAGCCAAAGGTCATTGTGTCTCTATGACCTCTTCTTTCCGTCTCTGGCTTCAGGCAGAAGCTCAGGTTCTGGAAAGGTTGATGTAATGGCAGGTATATTGGTGTAGACCTTGGACTCTCCAAATGTCAAACTCCAAACCATTTCTGCAATATGGTTTAACTCTCTAATCTCATTCTTTCTGTTGTCTGCCATTATAACAACAATCACTGATACCCACCAACGCACAGGGTGAATGATGAATATGAAACATGACCCGACTAGAATAGACTAATCATGATTGACAGTTCCAGGAATGAATTACAGCAGGTCTCCTCACATGGTCTCAAACCATTTGGTAGTTGATCAAATTAAGGCATTATCTGGATTTATTAAGAAATGAATATTAATCTGGGCCCTCTAAACATCAGGGCACAGGGCCAATGCTCCAGAGAGTCCTGGAGTTTGGAAATACAAATCCCATCAAGTGTCGCTTTAGCACATTATCATAGCGATAATAGAGTGCATTTTTAAATACCACTATTATTTGTGTTGTAGTTTTTTCTTCACAGGACTTGATGGTCATGTCCCTTAAATCAAAGTTTTACATATTTGGTCATCAAACTCAGTTCGGTGTTAGTGGTGTGTCCAACTTCCATCATTGTCAAAAGCCTTTTGCAACTTAACCATCAGTACAGATTGTTATATTATGATGAATGTGTGGATTTGCAGCGATGGTTACTGTAATCACTGAGAAAGTTACTACGGTTGATTTGGTTGTTCAAATGGTTTTATATCACTATGGCAAAACAGAATAAATCCATTTGGGCTCATGCTTAGAGTGAACACCATCAGGGGACAGTGGTGAGATAAGGCTTTATGAGGCCTGTGAAAGTCCCACAATGTCTTGTTTTCACAGTTTAAAAGCTAAAGGCAGGGTCTCTGTGTTAGGTAAAGCTATAACATCCTCCACAGGTGATGGCCACTGGTGAGCCTGTTTACCCACTTTGCCTGTTGATCTTGCTAAAAGCCTCTCACACCACCTCGCAGAGTGTGTGTACCAAGTTAAAACAAACACATTAATAACAACTGTAATGCCATTCTTTGTCGAGTGCTTTTACAGGTTCAACATTGACCTTAGTGTTTAATCTACCTGCACAAACGACAGTCACTTGATATGCAAACAAATCTTTAGTCACTGTCAGCCGATTCCCATGTTCCTTTGAGAATGAACAAGGGACCAGGCAAAGATTGTTCCCTCCTCAGCTAATTTAAATATTTAACCAGCTTCATTTTATTTTTATTTTTTTGTGAAGTAAAAACTATATTTTGTGGTAATCAAAATATTATCCCACTGTGAAGGTTGTGTATAAGTCATCTTGTGTTTAGGTTTAGAGTTTGACTGTATCTCACATTTTCTGATTGAAAGGCATAAGTACATTTACATTCAGTAAATTGACAAATGTATTATGAAATATAATATTTGCTTATATTTTGCAACATTTCTTGTATCAACTAAAATATATCATAAAAATTATGTCTAAATTGACAAAAGGCAAACTTAAGGCATTCTGGTGCACATCTTTATTATCACTTAAACTGAATTAATTTAAATGAGAAACTCCACATTTTTGAGAGCCAGTCTGACAACTTTTATTAAAAGTTTGTGTAAACTTATGAACTTCTGCCACAAGGTGTCACTCTACTCCACTGATTGTTCACCTTACCTCCTATTCCCTCTCCAATAGAAAACAGATGGAAGAGCTTTGCTATATATATATATATATATATATATATATATATTGTACTCGTTTCCAGTGTGGATGTTTTGTCCTACTGCTTTGCTTATTGCAGGATCTCTATTAGTTTTGATGGAAAATAAGAAAATAGACATTGATTGTTGTGCATTAAGCCTCAGCATTCAAATATTGTTGATCATCTCTGAGCTAGTATGTCTATAGCAATGTTTAGAAAAGTAAAGATAAAGTGGAAATACTGAACCGATGTTGCTAATAGCTGAGGAAATCACGGGGCAGTCGCAAAATAGTTTATCTGGAACTAAAGGTTCAATATCTGTGACAGAGAATGTAGTTTTATGAGTTGAAAACGCCAAGAAGTTTTTACCAACCTTCAGTGTATTAACTTGATCTTCCTGTATGTGTTTTAAAGCTGAACTTTGCACTTATTGGTTAGCGAGTCTTTTTAGCATGACTCTTGGTTTTGTCCTCATTTTGTGGAAATGTGATTTTACTTGTTGCTTAGCTGAAAAGTTGCATTTTGTGTCAATATTGTTGTGAAACCATAAATGCAGTTAATGTATTTTTATTTTTTTTAATTTGCTACTTAAGAAAGCTTCATTCAGTAATATGGTAAATTGCCTGTACTTGTTTGACGCTTTATCAAGTTCAGAGTACACCAAAGCGCTGCATTCAGTCATTCATGCTTAAATTCACATGCTTGTAGAAAGTAATGTCAATATTACTTTGTCAAAGAAGAAATCGTCTTTGAATGGCTTACAATGAGTTGATAGAATAAGTTTCTTCATACAAAGGTGTTAAAAAGCATCCATGTTGAAATCAATTGCACATTATACAAATGAAACGCACTCATTTACGAGTTTAGTGACAGTATTTAGACTTTAACACAATCTGTTCACCTACTACTATAACAACTACTGTAGCCACCAAATCTTTCTCTCATTACTGGTCTCCATCATAGACAAATCTCTAGATCTGTCTGAGTCCCCAGTCTGGGGAGCTAAACACTTCCAATCGAATATAAATGACATCATTATGTAATATTCAATCTGTTGCTGCAGCAATATCCTACTCCACAGATAGCCCCCGTCACCGCCCTCCCCGAATGCTCCTGAGTCGCTGGTCTCCTGTTCTTTTTCATGGAGAATATTAAGGAGTTATTAAATTAATCTGTGCTCGCTGGTGCATGTTATTGAAGTGCAGAGATTTGTAGGGTGAATGAAGCCGTTAGGCTGCACCCTAAGCTGATTTATTAAGGGTGCTGGGGAATCACCAAATAGACCAGATAACCTGTTTTATTTTGCATAAGTGAACACTTTTCCTCAAATCCGCTTATGGCCTCTCTTCCTTCTATAAATAAGAGGTGGAGTCGTCTTCTCTTATTGAAGTGCAGCTTTTCTTGTATTTTGCTGTAAACTGATGCTTCACAACTGTTGTCAAACATTTTTCTTTGTATATCTGTGCTATAATAATAATAATAATAAGGAAAAGGGTCAATTTCACACGCTACTTGTACAAAACATAATGCAGTATCATTAGATGAATCTTTTTTCATTCTGTTTTTCAGTTTTAAAGATGAGTTTCTGGAGAACTGGTAGATTTTATTTGTTTATTTAATTAAAGTCTTGTGTCAGATCAAATATTTTTGCACATGCTAACTAAATTCGATGTTTAAATTGACAGCTTACATACTTTGCCACAGATGCTGTGTTGTCCTAATGATTTAGACTTGACTTGGTGCTTATTTACAGGATAATACCGTAGAAGGATAGAGCTGTCTAACATGAGCATATGCCTCGTCTCGGCAGACGTTTGGGTGTGTGTGTGTGTGTGTGTGTGTGTTTGTGCCCTGATAGAATCACCAGATTTAACACCCACTGATTCCAGCCCAGATTCCTAACCTCATTTATCAGAGTGTGTGCCAGCAGTAATCCAGCATGAGATTTTTGGGCTCCTTTGGGTCAACAGTTTAGCTGTTGCTGTTCCCCCAGCCTAGAGTCATGGTCTGCTTTCAATTATTTCAGCAAAATTGCTTTACCGGGTCCATGCATGATTAAATATTCATTATGTTAAACTGAGCACTTTCTTTGTATATAAATCCATATTAGATTTGGCTGGCAGGCTGCCTGAAACCTCATGAGAGGCATTTCTGTCGGGGAAGAAAAAAGCCTTGAAACTACTTAGCGCATATTTTCTTCTGGGTTTGTTTGTGATCTTGTAAATGATGGCTTGTTAATGATATTTAGCTACCTTTTAGTCCCTTAATCCAGTAGTTTGTTGCCCTTTTCACCTTTATACAAGGGGGAAATGTTGTCCTAAAATCTGCATGGGAAAAATAAACACGTTCTCGGTTGGTTTGGAAGAAGTGGACCCATGCTGATCATTCCAAAAATCTTGGCGTGTGTCTAAAGAGAAGCTGTTAGTTTGTGTCTCTGCTTCCAGCATAGCTAAAT
Source organism: Alfaro cultratus (assembly GCA_903066825.1). Lineage (NCBI taxonomy): Eukaryota > Metazoa > Chordata > Actinopteri > Cyprinodontiformes > Poeciliidae > Alfaro > Alfaro cultratus. The sequence continues at coordinate 16,882 of CAEFZX010026658.1, read as the reverse complement.
GTCTTCAGGGTTTTAGTGTTGGAGTGTAAATGCACACACACTTGAAGGTAGGGGGTGAACAGGGAAGTTGTTTCATTTCAGATATGACGAGCTTCCCTGAAAATATTTACGGCATATCTTTTTCTGTCCAAGCGAAATTGGCCTTTTTGATGTCAACACAGACCTAATGGAAAGCAAATTCAGGATAATTTGAAATTCTTTCGTGGTTTTGCCATGATTACCTAGAGCAAACCATGTTTATTTTTTTCCTCTGAGGGATGGAAAACCAGACCTAGGTTTTGTTGACCCAGAGGGTATTTGTCTTCTATTACAGATACCATGAAGAGGCCCTTAAAGCAAATCTCCAGATACATGTAAACCAGAAGCAGCTGTGCACACTTGTTTTATTAGGAAGCAGCTGAAGAACACAAGTAATTCTTAAATGAATTAGACAGGCCACAAGACAGAAAGCCAGGCATTTCTGTGACGTGAAATAGAGCGAAACCCCCAAAAGCATAAGCCTTATTTAAATATCCATGTTTCCTGCTCATGCAAGGATAGAAGTGGCAATCATGCAGGTTGGTCGAGGTCATTAGGGTCTGATTCTTGAGAGAAGGTGTCCTACATATTTTAAATATTTACTGGTTTAACACTCATCCATTGAATCAACAAACCACTGTCAGACTCATACAGAGCTTGATAACCTTCTGAAGAAGTAATCCTACTATTTAATTATATCTAAAACCTGCAAGGCACCGAGTCCCTGAAACAAATAAATATAGATTGCTAGTCAAGGTGGCCTAACACAGTGCTTAATAGATGGATATGTTAGCTTTCTTATTTATTGAAACCCTTTTTTTACTGAATGGCAAAGAACTAGTGAAGGAAACGCAGATATAAACAGTTTTTATTGCTACGCCTTTACTAATGTAAATTATTGTAAGTATTTCAGTGCATTCGCAGTAACATAAGGCAAACAAGATTAGTGGTTAGCATGTGTTAATAATGTGGTTCAACACTGCAGGTTTTCCAGCAGAAGCAATTCTAACTTTCTGGTTTACGTTTAGCCAACATTTTGACCGGTTCTTCCTTTATATGTGCAAACTCTAGATTCAGCTCTTACGGATAAAAACTACATCAGAAAACTTGTATTGTTCTGTACTAACAAAATGCCATATTAATTTTTATCCACTTCGTTTTCAGCTTTCAACAGAGCAGATGGCCAGATTGTATCTTTTATTGGTAACTCCTAATTACACCATTTAAGTTTGTCTGAAAAGTTTCTACTTTTCCAGTATCTGACCAGTGAGTGAGCAGCAGTCATTTCAAGTTCCTGGTGTGATGAATCTGTCTCCTGTAGTGCAAAGTGTTTTGATTTATAACTCTTCTTCTCATTTGAACATGTTTGGGCAAAGCACTGCAACATCTTGGCTACTAAAATTTGAACGGAAAAGTTATTCAATTACATATGAAGAAAAGGGCACAACTTTAACCTGATAAAACCTGATTAAGAAATCAGTTTTCATAACATGTAAGACTTTTAATTTGTAATTAAATATTCACTGGGACTTCTCTCTATTATGGCAGGACTTCACATGTAGCTGCTGCTTGCAAGTTTCCTCCTCGTTCCTCCAAATGTAATCATTGTCATTACGTCCAAGCAGTTCAATTTTAGTTTTGCTACGTTGCACAACATATCTATAAAAAGGTAGGTCTTTGTCCTTGAGGACTTTTGCCAATTGTAATCTCCCATTTTATTTAGCATCTTTGTGCCTGAGTGCTGTTTCAGCCGTTGTGAATAAAGGTCACAGTTCATTGTGGATGCTGACTCCCTTACGAGCTTCAGCCATCGTCTAGTAGGATTTATTTGTTTTTATGTATATTTTTTTGTTTTGTACCCCTGGCAATACCAAAATTTTTTACACCATCCTTTGTTTTATTTTCTTTTGATTTCATTCCTGTTTCTGAACTTGGTTCATTGTGAAAATATCAATACCGTTCTATTTAAGAAGCCAAACGTTTAACTTGCACTTAGTTACTGCATAAATATTGATTATCTGTCACCTAGACACTGACTGTTTGCCGTTCAGTCTTTGTCCATTCAAACACCGTAATTGCTGTCCAAAATAAAACCCTTCTCACAGGAAATAACCGTCAGATGGAATAAAGAGGGCAAATGAAGAACAATGGAGGAACACGGGCTTCTCCATTAGAGAATTAATCAAATCGCCGCTCCAAGCTGCAGAGCAGGCTTTATTAATGGGGCTTGTACAGTCAATTATCTTAATTGTTCCATTTACAGACCCTGCATGTTTCAGGAGCAGGTGCTGGAACTTAAGGGATGAGCTCAATCACTCTCCATAATTGTAATCGTCAATAGATTCACTTATGAATGTCAGGGTGTCCATAAGGGCGATGAGGGTAATCGCAGGTTGTTCATGGGTGAAGACTTGGGGATAATGATGAGAAATAGACGACGATTCCCTTTGAACAGTTCTGAACTTGTGAGGAGTTGGTGTTATACTGGGAGATTGAAGATGATTGTGTCTGGTCACTTTTTGTTGATTTTGTTTACAGACCTGCCTAAGATTATTAATGCAGGTGACAAACTACCAGAGGAATTGGATAAAACAAGAGCGTCACCCATTCCTTTGAAAGCTATAGCAGAGAGGCTCGATCGTTGTGTTGGACCCTCTAAACATATTTCGAGTGGCACATGATCTATTTGCAGCATGTGGACCTGAATGCAAAACATTCTTACTTCAAGTCAGTTTTGTAATGACTGAGTTGGCATAAGAGGTTGAAGTTTCTGTACCTCTGAGCCACCAAACGAAGCAGTCACAGAGGATGTGTAAGAGTAAGTCAGCACTGTGGCTCTTGGGAGTCTAGCAGTGATGATCTATAGAGCCAGTGGAAGTCGGCCCTGTTGACAGCAGACAGCGACTTGCCTCATGTCTGAAGACGTAAACGCACTTTGATGGATCATAAGAAAATTGCAAAATCTATATTGTTTTGGGCAGACTTGTAAAAGAAAAAGGGTTGGCAAATATTTTAAATATAGTGTTAAATGTAAAGATTGCATATCCCACCTTCAGGACAACAGGTAGATTGAACTGTAAGGTGCCTTAAACACGGGCGTCTCCTTGTAGGTTTATTGTGTGCTGTTATTTTTCTTTTTCTGCTTGTTTTAAAATTTCACCTCTTGAGGCTGAGGTTGGAAATAAATTTGCTGGAGAAAATATTACAGACACCATTTAGAAACACCAAATATTGGGTGCTATGTGTGTTGCCCACTGTTGTGAAGGACAATGCTGCATAGTGAATGTGCTTATTTGCAACTAGCATGTTGGTTGAAAAAATTTAATAACCTATTTAAGTGACATCTACAGAATCCTTGGGAAATGCTACTATAAAATGCTAACTTATGTGCATTCATTAGTAGGTTTTAACAAATTGCTAGCCATGCACAATTCTCATCTGCATTTCAAGAGCTGCTATTAACTTCAGGTCTTACCCAGATGCCCTTCTTTCTGTAAATACCTCAATCTGTCTTGTATTTGGTGGGCGATCTAATTGGACATTTGTAATCATACTTTAAAAAAGCATAGCTCCTACTACTACTCCAGAGATAGCTAGACTACATCCTGTGTTAACACACGAGTGACGAGACAAGAAATTCAGCTATTTTTGCTAAATCGATGGTTACTGTCTTCCTGGCCGTTGGTTTTCAGTAACTCTTCAAAGTCATCTGGAAACCTAAACTCAAAACAAGTTTCGGCTGGGGTTCGGTCCATTCCATAAATCACATTACCTCTTTGCAGAGCTGAAGACGTTTTTCTAAACACGCAATCATCACTGAGGCAAATTTAATTCAGAGCTTCATAATTAACCTTGCGAGAAAAACTCATTTAAGAGTGTTAGATCACCAAACGAGCTCAGGTAAAGCTAAACCTGATTAAGCCTACAAAAAAAAGAAATTGTTCCGTCTTTAAGGTGAGAAAATACTGTAATTTATTGGAGCCAAAGCAGCTCTCTATTTGAGTTGCTAAATTGGAGCTCACACATCAGTGCAATTAAACTCATCAAAGGAATAGTGACTTTCTGGTTGAATTCACAATGTTAATTAGCCGGTTGGGATTTTTGAAATAAGTTATTGCTGTGTTTTATCTCATGCCGTGGGTGAGTGATTCTCATAAAGACTAGAGTCTTTCTCTGTGTCTTCCTATCATATGCAATGTGTGGGTTGAAGTTGCAAACTAATTGCAAGGAAGGGTGTAACTAATGACTTCCACAAAGCTGCAGTGGATAATGTGTTGCTGTTTAAAATGCTAATTTCTCCTTGTTTATTCAGGTTTCCAACATACCAACCTTGAACTGTTCTCTGAATACATTTTAGTTCAGTTTCATTCCCTATTCTGCTGAGGGATTATGATTGCTTTGTTTGTTGTTCTATATTAGACATATTTTCTCAACTTTTTCATTTCATGCTCCCACGAATCACTTTTCCCTTCCTTCTTAATTATTTCTCTGTCTCCGTAACTTGACCACATCTTCATCTTGAACTCTTCTGCCCCATTTGCAAAAAGCCCTGCTGTAGCTCTCAACATGTGGAAAATATTCTTTCATGTCACATTTGATTTCATCTCTTAGGGTGCCTTTTCAGTAGTGTGTGCATTTTTAAAATGAGGATGGTCATGGTCGGGTTTCCTCCAAAACAGCTGAGGTTGTGGTGGTGGTTGCTTTAGCATTGGCCGTAACCTTTAGAGCTGCCACAAGTGCCCCGCTGTAATCTATCAAGATCTAAACTTTACCCTGCGCTCCCTCGAATGCGTATCTTAGAGCGGCCACTGACATTAAAACTCAATTAGCAAGGCCACTTACTAAATAATACATTAGCAAAGTGCATTAGCTTCACATCTATTTCCCTGAGCACAGTCCTTGCTCGACCTCTCAATATGTCAAGCCCACAATTGTCTGGGAACTAATAAAATGGGGTAATATTGGAATGGAGGGTTTTAGCAGTCAGCGTAGAGCACTATCATTTAACACTAGGATGAAAGAAACTCGGCGCCCGTCTCAAAACAAACTTTCTGTTTTAAAAGCACTTATTCCAACCCAGGAAGATGGAATTATTGTTGCACTAATTATTTGATGCAGTTGATTTATATTATTAATTGTTTTGACCAGGTGCTGTTGCTGGGCAAGTAACAACTTTGTTTTTAGACATTTTTGAAGAGTTTTTCTTTAAAACTGCCACAGCATATTCTTCATCGCTGCATTATGACCAGGATGGGCCAAGATATATTGTTTTTGTTCCCTAAAGAGAACATTGGTTGTTGATTCTGAAAATAAGTTTTTGAATGGTCTTTGCAATGCTGTCAGTTTTTATGAGCAACTCTTCAAATATGATTTGTAGAGTATTAAATGCATGTGTAAATACCACTCATTGGTATTAAAGTATCTGAAAATGTATGGAAATCTCAATTTAAGTAGCTGATTTTACATTTAATTGAAGCAAATACTTAAACCCTGGCTTCACGTCTCTGTAGATAAATTAAGTCTGCTATAGAAATTAAACATATACAACATTGTCCAGTATAGCGCAGTTTGTAACATATTTTGAAGAGACAGTAATGGGATGTAATGCCTCTTTAGGTTTGTGTTGAAGACATTTTGATAGGCAGCTCCTTATAAGTTTAGAAAAAGTGCAGAACAAAACTAATATAATCTTATAATTTTCACCGCAACTTGCCAAAATGTGAGATTCTGATTATTGAAAAAAATGTATATTGTGACGACGATTGGGATTCAAAATACTGTGCAGCTCTACTGCTACTTTTACTGAACATCTTCACATTCAGAGCTGGTTTTAAAATCATCATTAAGCCTCAGAGTGAAGCCCTGGGAAGAAAAGCAGCATTTTTCTTGGATTTCCTCTTAATCTGTTGTAGTCGTATTCTCACTTAACCATATTTGTGTCATTATGAAAGCTTGTCGAAGCGCTTCTAAATGTGAACACTTGTGGCATTCTCACAATGGCATATCCATAACTTTTTGATTTGACTTTACAAAATCCCATTCAGGATTGCCACTGTTTAGCAGGGCTGTGCCATCTGCCATGGCACAAACAAAAGACAAACAAATACTATAAATAGATTACAGGAGGATTTATCCTTTAGCTACACAAAAGGAAGCTTCCAGTATTTATTCAGAGGAGAGAAATGTGCTAATCTGGCTTTGTTTCACTTGGAGGCATCGTTGTCAACCCAATGCCTGTCCTTGGCTCAAAAGCACACCAACTGTTAAAAAGGCTCACTCTAATCCAGCGGGTCATCTACATTCATCCTTTCTGAACAATGTTAAAGCATTAACATGTAAGATGGAGGTGGCATAATTCTCCTGCAGGAGTCCTAAATAAACCGTCTCTGGCTTCGGCCACGGTTAAAAACTATGAGCAATTACGAGCCGTAAACGATGAATACATTTGCAAGTAATTGTTGTTTTGCTTGTTATTCATGAACACCAGCCAGGAGATGAAAGTCTCTGCCAAAAACAATGGACGCTCAGGGTTTTAGCAGCCACAGAAAATATTGGAAGGCAATGTTGAGGGATGAACGCTAAGCCAAAGTGGGTTGGATGTTTTCCTTGTGCTTCTGGCCCAGCCTTGAGTTTCTGCAGCTGCCATTCGTGTAACTTTGCTCAGGCACGGTGAATCGCTGGCTGATTTCTCAAAGGCTGCCGGGGTGATGACAATTTTGAGACCTCGGCCACACGTTGAAGTTCAGGATACATGGTCTTAAACCTTTTACTGACTGACTCTTACCTTTGTTTTAAACTCACCCTGGTTTCACCTTGAGTTTTTAAATATGCTGTAGTTCATATAGTTGAATTTAAATGCAGTTGTTTGCATTTGTACTTTTATACAACAAAGTAAATGTGTCTGTCTTTCAGTGAATTTTAGATAAATTTGATTTTAATATAATGGAAAATATATTTTTTTTTCCCCCAGAAATGTAGGAAATTGATTTTAAAATCGGTTTAAAGAATTTATGAATTTCGCTCATATTAAAAATGTTGCGTAATAACACCACAGACAGAGACATAAGGGCTAAACTGCTTCAAGTACTTCAAAGAACTTGATTGCTGAAAATCCTTGGTTCACAATCAGCATCACACTAGGTTGGGTTTTTCTCCAAATTGCTTTAAATAATCATTTTCCAAGGTTTTCTGAAGGTTATTTGCTTTAAAACATTTTGGCTGTCTAATCAGAGTAATTGCCCGGTGCCTCCGTCTGTAGAAGAGTCTGTCACAAACCTTTCAATCCGCCCCTCTTCTCCAAAACACACAGTGAGACAGATCAAAACAATTCCACCTGCAGCTTTAGTAATAATGCCATATGCAAAGATTTCAAAGGTCTGTGCAAATCACATGCTGCAGCAACGATAGTCAGTAAGATGTATTAGTTTTTGCTAGGTTTTTAACATAGAAATGTCCTGGGCTTTACCAGTTTAAAGATTACTTAAATCCATCGTCTAATGTGCAGTAAGACACACAAGAAATTTCATTATGTAATAATAACTTGTGAAGGAGGCGCGCTTTCCTTTTACAGACTATATAAAACACCAGTGAGTATGAAGGTGTCTGCCTTGGTGAGGGCTGCAAGAGTTCAACATACTGTATGCATTTAGAGCCAGTGGACCAAACAGAGGCTCAACTTTTTTACCTTAATTGTGAATCCATAAGTCTGTTATTGCAGTTCAATGATAATCTGCTCATTATTGTGAGATTACTATCAGTTTAACACTTTGCAACACTTGGATCTGGATGCTTTAGCTTCTTCCAAAACAGGGTTATTTTGGCTGTTAAAGTTATAAGAGTTATTTTAATTAATCATGGAAATATGAAGGAACATACAGTATATGTAATGGCATCAAATCCTGGCTAGAGAGATTTATTGTTTGGTACATTTTAAGTCATTGGATTTGAGTGGGACTTTTCACAAGAGACAACAAAAGTCGTCAGAGATATAAATGCTTTTGTTTTCAATTGATCTCCTAATCAAATAGTGAAACATACCTTTTTTTAAAAAAACATTTTTATAAGGTTATTTTTAGGAGACGTATTGTCATTAAATGTGACCAATCATTTAGCGCTGGCTCTGGTCCTTTATACATTATATTACTAACATTTATGCCTATTTTAGTGGCACACTTTGCATCTTGAAAGCTGCAATAAATCACTTTGATACTTCTAAATTTTTAATTTAAAAATAATAGTAGTTTAGGAAAATTTATCATAGATTATTTTTTTGTCCTAAAAAAAATATGAGCAGTTGTTTTTTCATAAATTAGCAACATTTCATAACATTTAAGAAAAGTTATAACAGAAGTCATGTTACATAAATTGTCCCTTAGTTTAACAGTTTTATGGAGATAATGCTGCTGTTGGTCTTTCTTTCTTGTCATTTTCTAAAAAAGAAAAACAAACTCAAAATGCTGTATCTAAGAACAGCCCTGCTGGTCCCATGAAATTTAACAGGAGCTGCAGCAGCAAGGTGCTGATCGCTTCAGCCTGATCAATTACATTGCACTGGAAAATGTCACCACCTTTATAAAACCAGGAGTTTACGCAGTTTGCCTGTCTAGAGGCTATAGGTGTCTTTTAATAATGTGGATGAGGAAATACATTGACCTTAAAGAACCAATCAATTCTGCCCAACAGCCTAGAAAAGCTAGAACATGAAGTACTTTAGGACACATGTGAGATTGTCTGACAGCTGAATCTTGGCCCAAACAAGACGATCTTAATAAAACTCAGAACAGAATAAATAAAAAAAAGTAGGTCAGGGGTTCCCAAGTCCAGTCTTCTAGAGCTACCATCCTGCATTTTTTAGAGCCCCCCTCTCCATCACACCTGACTCAATGATCTGCTCATTCCCAGTCCTCTGCAGAGCTGACTGGATGCCAGTGAGGGAATTCAGCTTTTCGATTCAGGTATGCTGGAGCAGGCAATCATCTAAAAGTTGCAGGATGGTGGCTCTCGAGGTCTTGACTTGGGCACCGCTGAAGTACATCAAGGTGGACCAGTGTCAAGAACTTAACCCAATCAAACTGTTGTGGATATTTATGCAACCCTTAACACACTGACACACTGTTAAAGAAAAGTTTCCCAAAATTTCACCATCACATTTTGAGAAACTGAAAGTCTTGAAGAAAACTACCACTGAATGCAATTGCTGTTCAACTCTTCTGTGTATTTCTGCATGGTTAGACTTAAATAGTTTTGTAATCTGTTACAGATCAGATGTAAGTATATTTACCCTGATGCACAAACCACTAGATTGGAATTTTCTCTTTAGGGGTTAAAAATATTGACCATAAATAGTTCTTCACCTGCCGCAACATCATTTCTTTCAATCACAAAATTATGTGACTTACAAAAACTTGTATTGTTCTAATAGTCTGCAAATGATAGTATTTTTGACATGGTTTATTGAGAAGCATGGTGGTTCTGAAGCATTACTGTGTGTGTGTTTAGTTAGAGGCGAAGCGAGCCTGACGTAATCAGACAACCTGTTAACCTTCAGGGAACCTTGTTCATGTTTTCACAAAACCAAATATTTGATGTTTGTGGTCCGTTTCACAGCAGTTCACTTCTCAGAATTAAGCTGCAGAAAAAAAAAGGAAAACAATATTTGGTTAGTTATCAAATATTGCCCAAATACCAGAGCTGGCACCACACACAAACTTTCAAGCTGGTCCAGGCTGACCTTCAAGAATGAGGTCGTTCTGTTACAAGTCAGAGAGTCTGTGGCCAATGCGCTGAAAGAGAGCATTTAAAACAGAGAGCTGAGGAGACTCTGATCAGATGACGTCACAGCAGGACTGACAAATTGCTAAAGCTCAGCTAATTACACTGAAAACTGACCCTGGAAGAACAGCGACCTTAAAGGCTCTTCTGAACAACATCATTGCGTAAGGTGTTTAATGAGAGGAGGAGCTCTATGGGGTATGTTGAGTTTTGAGGCATGAGTTATTCACCTGCCCATGTTTAACTATGAATCTCAGCTACATAGCTTTAACCCTCTCAGGCTCAAATTAAGTTCTAGTTGCAGGAAAAATCTGATATTTGGAGAAATTGCAAATCTGCAACATCTGCCTGGAGAGGGTTAAATGCTTAAATACCTTAGTGTTATTCACTTTTATGGAGGGGTCAAAGTTAAATCACGTTGTTCAAATACTTTGGTACGAAAGAGTTGATGTCATACACCGTCAAGATTGTTTAACTATTAACCACAACTTGCTGAAAACAGTTTATATTTTGGTCAACTCACACATCTTTCTACTTATTGGTGTTCTTCACTTTAAGACAAACCTTTCTGTGGTTTAACTATGTGTTAATCAATTTGGCAAATTATATATAAATATTTTCTTTTACTGATTCAAATGCAAATTATGTTGCTTTGTTCTAAACTCTGGTGAATGTAGTACCTCTATCACCATTAGATGGCAGCACTAGCCATGAAACACACATTCCCTGCGATGCCCTGTGCATGTTTTGACATCACCCCAAATCCCTGTTCATCTCGATCTGTCATCTTTTCTCTTCTTGAATCCTCCTCAGAAAATATTCCCATTTGTGGAAGGCAGTAAACTAAGTAAACACTGAACCGTAGCTAACACACATAACCAATACAACTATCATAACAAAGTTAATTCACATTTTATGGATTGTTTGACAATCATTTAATTTTAAGTCGAATGGGGCGAGATGGCAGATGTTAATTTCTTTATTCATTTATTGTTGCCATAGTTCACGTTTGGTCGAGCTCTAATATCAAACTCCACTTGCAATATTCCAAACTGCAGCAGAAAACGACGGCTCACTAAATGGGTGGCTGGAGTCAAAAATGTCACCAACTCGTTCACTGTTTTCCTTTTTCTATCTGTGCTACAACCGGAGGCACACTGGTCATATTGCTCACACGCTGTTCCTTTGCTGTTGATCTAATGCTAGTCAAACATTATTTTGAATGGCCAAATTCAATAGTGGCAGTGTTCAGCCTGACAATGTAAATATTAGCAGAGCACACAGAGGAGCAGGAGTTGCTATGTGTGTTTCTGTGTCCTCTGTCCGTTAGTCCACAATAAAGATGGTCGAGACAAAAACACAGGGGCGAAGCGAGCAAAGGGGCAAGAATTTAGACACACTCTGTCCCCAAGCTCCCACTTGTTTAACAAAGAAATGCGTTATTTTTCTTTTAGTTTTTCTTTTAAGCTTTAGTCGGTGCAGATTACTAATTCTTCAGATTTATCTTTATTTATCCTGACTTATCAATGCAGTGCCATGGCAACCCTGGGCTAATAATCTTCCCACTTAGAAGTACAGAGTCATCATATTTGTTTTGATGAGAGAAGTATTTTTTCTACCTTTAATTCTTCCCAGAAGTCGCCACATAAACAACACCTGGTCCATCTCTGCAGCTGCAGACATATCTAGACTTCCTCCAGGGTAAATGTTAGATTAACCAAAAGCTAATGTAATGTCCCTGATTTACATATATATATATATATATATATATATATATATATATATATATATATATATACACATATGATCCCAAACGTATTTAAACAGGCAGTTAATGTGCAGAAAAAATTAGATTTAGAAAAGATAAACTTTTATGTTAAAGTTCTGTTTACATGTCTATTGCTCTTTTCCATTTGCATTCGTCTGGCCCTATATTTGGTCCAGGCCATCTGCTTGATGCCGTCACTGAGGCTGATATATTTTTTTCTGTGAGGTGTCCTTTGTCAGTACATTATAGATAAGCTCCTGGTGCATTTGCTGATGCCCACTCTGATACCAACATATCTGTGTGTTATAGCCTCATCTTTGCAGTTTAAGTTGTTTTAACTTAATGCTTGCAGCTGTGTCCAGTTCAGTGGAGAGCATTTTGCTATTGCCTCACATTAAAGAAATCTGAGGCTAAAGTTTTGCCTTGGGGGCAAAATCCTGTTATGTGCAGGTGTGTGACTTCCCTCTGCATTTTGGTTTCCTCCCACAGTCCAAAACATTCAAATTGGGTTAATTGCTGGTTCTAGGATTGGTCAGAAAAAAAGTCTCACAAATATGTGTTCTTGAGATAAATGTGACACAATTTGTTTGATCTGAAAATGCAAATCTGTAAGGACTTTTCTTTATTTTCACAGTACTGACATCATTTGAATAGTTTTATTTTATTTTTTACATGAAAATGAACAGAGTTGGAACAAGGTACTGCTGGTCAGCACCCTGTTCAGATAATTTTGGGTATTCCTTTATTTAGTCTGAGTTTTTATTTATGACATTATTTAAAAGACAATGTGTGACAGGCGGAGAGGTAAAGCTTGAGAAACACAAATTAGTAGATTCTGTTTTGGTTATAGATCAAACTATATATTTTTAAAAGTAAAGGTACTACTTAATTAACTTGTCATTTTACTTTACATTCTCCATTCAGAAGAGAAGTAGTCAGGACAACTTCCAAAACTCGAGAACTTACCTGCTACTGTCAGAAAAATATCTGCAGAGCAGCTGTGAAATGTTTGAAGTTTCCTCTCAGGGGGTCGGAGGCGGGAAGTACAAGCATCTTCAGCTGGTTGAGAAGGATTCTCTTGAAATTATGTTTGTTCTGGGCGCAGACACAAAACACCAGTGTAAGTGGTGGGCTAGGCAAGCAAATAAACAAATATTGATTGTAGTTTGATGTTTGTTTATGAGCCATATGTGCCTGCTGTTTCTGCCAAACAAGTCAGACAAATTTCATCCCACTAATTTCCATTTAGTATTTCTAGTAAAAAGTTCTCATGTTTACTCTCGGTGCCAGAATTTTACCATAAAGGAATTTACTTTTTGTTTTCATTGCTGAATTATTTTAAAACGTTTGTAAGAGGATTGTTGTTGTTGTGCTCTTGATTATTAAGAGGAAATTAATTCTTATTAGACATTTGCTACAAACCGGCTGGTTTATGTTTGTACCTCAAAAGTTATTTAATAAATTCAAGTTTTATCTTGAATACTCCTAAATGACGTCCTTGTGTCGTTATTGAGCACTGGGCTCACCTGTCGATTTCTGCCTCATTGTTAGCTATTTCTCTTTTCACATGCTGTCAGTTTTTTATATTATATTTTAGCAGCAGTCAGCAAGTCAGTATTGCAAAAATGAACATTAGAGAGACTAGACAGAGATACACCTCAGTGCATTAGCCACATTGGTATGTAGACCATGTGTTGTATGAGTACATGGTGTGTAGTTTCAAAGAGAGGATGCTAGACGTGGAGGCATCGCTCAAGGCTCATTCTCATGCAGACCCACAGTGTGGGGCTGAGGCTAAGAGATAATTGCTGCTCTGAGGACTGGATGGCCTTGGAGCTTTCTTCATCTGGCGGTGCCAACCATCAAGCTGTCCATCATGCAGACCTGACGAGCGACAGCCTCTGAGGAGAAACAAAGGCTATTACCAGCATATGTGCACAGCTGATGCACAAGCAGGCAAAATTAACTCAACTTGCTTGCATACAAATTAAGGAACCGGCAAACACCCAGTCGACATTAACCTTGTGTGCCGCCTCCCTTTTTTCATGTTCCTGCTCTCCCTCCCTTTCTCGTCCTCTGCTTGTATTTTCTAATCTCTCCTTCACACCTGCTGTCCGTGACATACATGTTTCCCTTGAGAGAAGAGACTGAAGCTCAACTGAAGGGCTAAGGCTTAGTGTGGGAGGTGAAGAGAAGACATTTTAAGTGTCAATGTGGCTGTATTTTATGCTTCAGAGGAGGAGGATATCCACCCCCAGGGCAACATTTCAGGATGAAAAGTGATGTCCTCTTTGTTTGCCACACACCCTTGCAAACAAAGTGGACATGAACCCATGAACTTTTTTTTTTCTTCTAGAGTTTAAGCAGGCAGTTGTATGAATAAGTTGTCAGAGTTAATGACTTCAGGAATGTCTCCCACTTATTCACAGGTTGTTAAATCTCTGCATCTTTGACTGTAAAATTAGCTCAAATTCATTAGGTAAAGATTGTTAGAAGTTAATTGCTAAGGTGTTAGAGCCTCTACCCGAGTGATTCGGCTGCTAGCTTATTCTGAAACTGGTGTGCTTTTTAAGTCCCTTCACAGCCTGTGCAGCTCTAATGAGGGAGAAATTGGTGCTTGGTAAGCATTGTCAGATTTATGAGCCTGCAAGGCTCTCCAGTTCTGCACTGACAACAGATTGGACTCTTGAAGGACTGGATCACATGGAAAATTAGAACCAACCCAACTGTGTATCAGTAATTCTGTTTAGTGAATTTGTAAAAATACCACATAAAACTTTTTGAGAGGATGCATTTAATAATTGGAGTGTCATTTTACTGTGCGATTAAAAGTTGATTTCAATTTAAAGTCTCATCATCTCCTTACCAAACAGGGATGCTGTGATGTTGCTGTGAAACTTTAATAAGTAGCTGGAGTCTTTCCTTCTTCTCACCGATGCTTAAATGGCTCCGAGGTAAAAACTTCCACATGGTACATGGTCCATTTTATGAACATTTGAACTGAAATAACTCCAGCACCATCTTGCATTAAAAATGTTCTGCCAATAGAAACATATTAGGCATGTTTGGCTAAAGCACACTGGGAGTGAAGTGTAAAGATAGTTTTATCAGATGTCCCCATGGCACTAAATTAAACCGGTTTTAAACAGGATATATGTTGCCCTCGGCTGCTATAAATAAAAATGAAGCAGTAAAAATCAGAGTAATGCATTATAGCATTTTTAGGTTTTACATTGCATTGGGTTTACAGATTATTTTTTTTCCCCCCAATACCTTGAGACCACATTTTTTACAACACAATTGTGATTACATACATATTTCTATTGCATGTTAAAACTATTTAATAGATTCCACTCTGTCGTATAGTTCACCCATTATTATCCATATTATTTTTACTGGGTCTTTTTTTATATTAATACTCGAGTTTTCTGGTGTGAATTTGTTACTCTGATGATTTCATCTGATTTCTGATCATTAACTTACCCATAAAGAAAGATGATGTTCTTTAGGGTCATCATGGTCCGTTTAAGTAATCTCAGTTTCAACATAATAATTAGCAAGTGTCTGGGTCAAATGCTCTCCCTTTATAAATAATACATAATTGTGGTTTAGATCAGGTAGATTTCTGGTTGTTGTATAGAGACTATTTCTTTGAGCTCATTGTTGAAAAGAGGTGCTGAACTCGGTCTGGACAGGAAGCTTTGCAAGTCTTTACGTTTTTATCCTGCCCTCTTCAGCCAGGACAGAGCCATTAAGAAACAAACACTCAGGCTGTCAGGTAGCTGAAGTTTTCTTCCCAGCAGTTTTTTTTGTTTTTTGTTTTTTTTGACAGGCCAGCATTTGTTCTCTTGCTGTGTGAACTAGTTTGAGTTTATAGTTCTCCTGTGCATGAGATGACAGCGCTCCCTTCAGCTTTGCTCTACTCTACCTGTTGGACAATCACTACCAACAAAAACACAAAACCGTCAGCTGTTCCCAATGCAGTCAGACTGCAAGCTTACATATGATGAGAAAACACTCAGGCTCTCATGGGGTGTACTCTTTATTCCCACTACTATATTTTGACAGAAATGCGGTGTTTAGACTTATTTCTTATTCTACCTCTTAATGTTTTTGATTAGTTGGGGCTTTATTTCCATATTATTTTGGTCTAAAATGACACGTTCATTCTTCTCCTCAGACTTCTTTTTTATCACTACAGTTAGCATGTAAACTGTTAACACAATAGCACGCAGGCATGTGATGACCGGAGCTGCCCACTGTGGGTGTTAGTGCATAATCGACTTTGTTGAATTCCTTTAACGAGTTAATAAGTGTACAATAGTAAAAATGCATGTCAGTTTTTCTGTTACAATCTGAATCACATTTTCCTTCAACTCAACAAAAGCCCCACTTCTATCGGGACGAGAAAATACCCCCAGATTATGATGCTGCCATTACCATGTTTCACTGAGTGTGGTTCTTTTTGTGCCAAACTTAAGTTTGGGAATTTGAACCAAAAGTTAAACTTTAGTTTCGTCAGACCAATCAATCTATAAATTTTTTAATATTTTACCCACTTTCTGATGTTTTATCTCGTTAACATTCTTCTTGGTTCCGACATAAAAAGAAAACTGAATATTTGTTTCATAATATATTCAGCTTAATTGTCTAACACCAATTTACGTTTTCTCACAGCACTAGTCAAAAAAAGACATTTCAATTCAAACATGCATATGTTCTCACTGAGTGTCCAGCAGCCAGTATGTAGCTGAATTTTTAGCAGCATTATTTCTATTGTCTTCTTAACAATCAAAAATTGTTTTCCAACAAACTACTGCTTTAGCTAAAACGATGCAATACTCAGAAAGATTCAAGGGCAGATAAACTTTATTTCTGGTTAATCAGATTCACTGTAACTGGTGCTAGGTATGTAAAGAAGTAGACTGCAATGCATGTTGACCTCCACATATATCTATGGCCAAAACCAATTAATAAAACCCAAAGCATTAGATTTTATTTTGGTATTTCCAAAGAAAGAATTATGTCAACTAACCTCTTTGCAGAACTGCTGTAAATATGTTTATACAAAGCTTCGTACATGTTATGCTATCATCATGCATTTTTTCCTTCACTTAACTACCTTCTCCTGAACTCTAATCATTCTTGACTGCTTTCGATTGATTTCCGTTGCGGATTGAATTTGTTTTTGCATTTTTCTTTGCTTTTTACCTGGAATGGATGAATCAAACACTGGCGAGCAGTGTTGTCGTTACTGTACTTAAATACAATTTTCGTGTATCTGTACTTTACTTAAGTAGATTTAATAATGGATACTTTCGACTT
>CAEFZX010026656.1:0-16218 GCA_903066825.1 Alfaro cultratus | reverse complement strand
CAGTCCTTACAATGATTCAAGAGCAGATATGTATATACAATATATAAACCGCAATGTGCCACAGTGCAGTTATGCAATTGGATTGGTTAATACAGGACAATAATTTAGCTTTTGTTGTACAGTGAGATAGCCTGAGGCAGGAACGATTTCCTGTAACAATTTTCATAGTTTTACTGAAAGTGTGATGTATTTTTTCGCCTTACCTGCTTCCAAGTCGTCCTCGTCGATGTCCGGAGTGCCGTAGCTCCTGCTCATTGCCTCCTGGATCTCATTTGCATCCTCCATCATGTCCTCCAGCTGATCTTGGATATCCTTCATATTAAATAGTACAATTAGAAACACAACTCTAAATTTCACTTTACTAATTTAGAATAAAAGCACAATCAAATGTAAACTTATTTGAAATTATTTACCTTAATGTAAGGCTTTTTTATTTCAGTAACTACTGAATTAAACAACAGACATACACACCTCGATCTTGTCAATTTTCACGTTCTTGTACGCTTTCTTCATGTCTTTGAGGCCGACTTTCATGGCATCAACCTGAAGAGAATTGTGGCGTTAGTAAAAAACAAGAAAATAAATAGATTTTCCCAGTAATTCCCTTCTAAATGTCTTACTGTGGTTTTAGTGTCTTTCAGGTTCTGGATCGTGTAGTTTGCTTGTTCCATGTTGAACGACTGCTGCATGAGATTATCTCTCTGCCCCTCATACCTGAAAATAGATTATAAAACTTAAACTAAAAAGTAAAAACATTCAAAACCTAAAAGGAGCAATTTGTATATACATAGCAGTACCTGGAGAGAACCCACACATGCAGAACATTCAAACTACATGCAGAAAGACTGCAGGTCAGGGTTCTAACCCAGGACCTTCTTGCTGCAAGGTACAGTGCAGTTCTAATTTATATATTAATACTATAAAAACATAAGATTGATAAAATGACTTACATTCTCTTCTGCTTCAGAACTCTCATGGCCTTTTGCTTCACCATGTTCTACAGAGCAGAAAAGAAAACTCATCAAGTTATGTTGACCGAATATTATGGTGTAAGTAGTAGGATTGGGCAATTACCACTCAGTTTATCATTATTGGTAACATTCTTTAATAGTAATGAGAATTTTGACATATAGTAACAACAATAAATCACAGTATGCTGCTTTACATATCCCAAAAACTATAAGTACAGTCAGGTTTTCTACTTCCCCCCCACACAGTTGGTTCTGTGGGCGTAGGAGTAAATATTTTTCTGTTTGTGTGCTGGTTAGCGATAAAACTGCTGTCCTGAACAACCTATTAAATAATCATTAAGTTGGTCCTTTAGATCTATATTCAAAAATTGAAGAGCAGTATTTGTGGGGCTTTGAGGAACCACACCATGCTAAAAAGTACTTTAATAGTCACTTTTATGGTTATTGGAATAAATAGCACAACACATTATAATAAACTTAAGTCCATATCTGCCAGTTTCTAGTACGTAGACAACAAAAATTATAGTTTTAGTGTGAAAGGCAGTGCAAAGATGTTTCACACATTTTCTGTTTTCTGCAACACTGATTTCTGATTATCTTTGAGAACTTTTGACAAACACTGATATTTATTTGTGTGTAAAACTTTGTGATTTAACTGTGGAAGAGACTTATGACCCTTGACTGAATTTGCAAATGTTTCTAATAAGTCAACAAGAGGTACAATGATGACACAAACAATATCAATGGCTAATATTCTGCTTTTATTTATTATAAGTGCTCATTTTTAATCGCATGTAGGATTTATAGCGTAAATATGCTTTATCATTATCACTTTTGGCAGTTTGGTTTAATTCCTCTAGAGACTAAGCTTAAAAAAAGCTATTACAAGTTAATTAACTGATACTTATTTAACCACTGAAAAAATATACACATTTTAAGATAAATATTCTCTTTTAAATCAGAGCCTTTCATGGGCTCAGTATAAAATGATTACTGTAGATTTTCACAGAATTTAGGTTACATTTCCAGCATATATGGACGATTATGTTATAATGTAATGGAGCTTTTAACATTCTTTCAAATGGAATCCTTTGTCCTGAAACTCTTGAGAAAATTTTGTGAGCACAGCTACTGGAAAAATAATTAATAAATAAAAAAACACCTTTACTTAAAAATTAAAAAAATGCATTCATCTCACTGACTTCTTTTAAACATGCAGTCATCTTCTTATAGACATTCCTACATTTTAGTGCGCTAGTCATACCTCCAGTGCAATCTGTGTGGATCTATTTGTTTTTTCTCTCACAATGTGAGAGAAAAAAAAATCCCCTTGATTCTTTCACAGCAGCCTCACACAGCTGACCTCACCTTTGAAGGCCCATCTCTCATCTTCTTCATCTGATCCTTGTACTTGACAAGTTCAGCATCTAGTCTGGCGATTTTCTTGTCAATGGACTCCGCCCTGGAGTCAACCTACACGGAAAACAAAACAAAACAAAGTAGAATATTGGAGTAACACAGGGTAATCTTACAAAACAAACTCCAAGCCAGACATTCTCACCTACATAAAGGGTTATAAATATATAAAAACCTACTAAATTCGACTAATGTAACAGTATTTTCTTCTTCTGCTCCTGTCAGCTAATATTAACATAGCATATACACAACCGACCGGTTTAACTGGTTTATTTTACATGGCTTTGAAAAAGAAAAATGCTTTTATTCTAATTTAGCTGAAAGAAATACTGCCAAATCATGCTATTATATAACGCTGAGTCATTACCCGAAGAGAAAACAATAGAATAGAAAGTTTTGTTTTCACGTCTTGTTTACAAGGTAACATATCGAAAAAACACCTTTAGGTAAACAATCAGCCATTTATATTCAATAAATCTATAATATAAAATGTATAAGGAGACCAACTCATAATAAAAACAGCTATAGTATATATCCTAATTGTAGCTACAAGCTGCTAAAGTTGGCTAACAGTCGGTTAGCAGGTATTCATGTTGGTTTCTGGTTACTTAGTAAATTTCCCCGTTGACAAAGTTTAACTACAGGATTTTACTTACACTTCCTATGCAGTCCGTTAGGTTTGGTGGGGGCCCATTGGCTTTCCCTCGGCCAAAAATACGATTCATCTCGGCGGTACTATAGTTAAAAGTGTCACAAAACCAGCGAAGTCCACAGTTTAACCTAAAGAAATAACCCGGAAGAGTCTGGGATGACGTCAGAAGAATCAGATGATCATGACATATTCAGCACCGCCCTTTATGGGTAGATATGTGTCTCCCCAACAGTGTTGTTTTTTTTTTATTATATATATAAATATATATATATATATATATATATATATATATATATATATATATATATATAGCATAAGATAATTCAAGCTAATTAAAAAGACACAATAATCAAAAGTGTCATGTAAAATTTCAAGTAATGGAAGACAAAGACAAATAAAAATAATAGCATAATACTTATTATTATTATTATTATTATTATTATTATTATTATTATTATTATTATTATTATTGCTCTTCCATATTTTGTTTTTCACTTAATAATTTAAATGGAGGATATAACACAACAATGTAAAATAATACTAATAAAAAAGTTAGACATGACTATTTCAACCTGTTGCACATAGTTTATCATGGCTGCATTGACAGTCTGTCTTTGAAACCAATAATACATGTACTACTACTATGTGCAGTTTATGTGAAATATTAAAGGAATTTATATTTCCAACCATCTTTATCCTCTGGGTGGCGCTGCTAACTCGCGATATAAAACATTAAAATAATGACTGTAGCAATCTCCCAAAGTCAAGAACAAATAAGAGAAGATGCCGAGTCAAAATGGTGGTGCACATATGTAGTATTCCTCATTGTCAGAGTGATTTTTAATTAAAACCAGAGAGCAGTGTGAGAATTTAATTTCAAGAAAAAAATAAAATAAAATTGGTTTTACTTTATTAAACTTGCTTTAATTTTGACAGCTTCACAGACAGGAACTATACACGTCCTGCACAAATAAGCGCAGACAGACCCCAAGTACAGCAGATTTAAAGAGAGCACACAGAGATCATAACAAATAGAAAAAAACTATGCATCCATGGTCCTTTTTGATATTATAGATGTATTCTTTTTTGGTTTTATTCCATAATATACATGTAGCAGCCAGAAAATTAGAAATAAATATATTTAGCTGTTCAGGTGAATTTCTACATATTTTACACAAACAGTCTGTTTGCAGCACATTAGAAACAAACAGCAGTCCATTAAGCATGTTTTAGCTTCTAATGTCAGCTTTTACATCACATCGATGATGATTCACATGCTACAAGTACAGTTTATTTACATGATGACTGTGCAAAGTTGTTCAATTTGTAATCTTTGCAAAATTTTAAACACACAGCATTTTTGTGTGGGTATTATAATAAACTATAGGTCCACAACTTGTAAAGTCTGCCATTCAGATGATGAGACTGAACAACATGAGAAAGAGTACTTGTCATCACTGTAAAAGCCATAAAAAGCACAGGTTAATTAATCACATTGAGTACAATTTTACAGTGCATCAGTTTGGACACCATTCATGACGTCAAAACCGATGGAGAGCCCTCGGACAAATTTTAAATGCACATTTGAGTCCAGGATTTATCCTTTATTTTTTCCCACTCTTTTCCCTCATTGAGTAAGCTCGTTGTGACGCAGATGTACTTTGACTATTTTTGACTTCCAAGTTCATCCATGAGTCAGTTTTCTCACACTGCGACCAATCAGCTCCATTCACACAATTCACAGAGGCGAAAAAGCTTTTGACCAACGTTCTCTGCCAGGGCCTCATGCAGTCAAACCAATGACAGGCCAAACTAATTCAGAGAAAAAGGAAATCTTTTGAACATAACTTGCCGATTGGCTCCAGTCGTTCTTCACATCGATAAGACAATCATGTTATCCTGGACTGTTGAAGGCACTGCTGGCAAATATTAGACTTACTGAAGGAAACTAAAATTAGAAGTTTGGACGTATTTAGCAATGGTCATAATTATCAGTTATCTGTTTGTTTTTTAGACTTTTTTTTTCACAGATTTTTTTAACAGATGAGCAATTATGAAAAAAGCACTTTTGAAATTTTTGCTACAAAAAATGGATCAACAGATGCATCTAAATAAATTAGTAAAAATCCTTCTCCAAATTTATAAATAAAAAACTGAAAATTATATATTTTATAGATTTATTACACACAGAGTGATATATTTTATCTCCTGATTTCTGTCAATTTTGATGATCGTGGCTTACAGCAAATAAAACCATCATTAATAAAATGGCTTTTTAAAACAGAAATGTTAAATTAGGCAGACATCTGACCTGACTATTGTCCAGTAGACAACCACTGACATCCTCCACAAGGAGAATAAACCAAAAACAGCTAAACAGTAAGCTTTCATACAGAGTGCTGTATGAAAGCATATTAATGGAAAACTGAGTGGAAGAAAAAAATGGAGGAGAGCAAGGTAGACAAATAACTGCTTTTGAGTCTACCTCAGTGTTGAGGTAGACTCAAGACCTTCCACACACAGAAATATCAGAGCACGAACTGTTTTATTCATTGTGCCAAACCAGGACTATTGCTCAGTTGTCCAACTCTTCTTCTTAGATGAAAGTAAATTTTGCAATTAATTTGAAAATCAAGGTCTGAAGAGTTTGGAGGAGGAGGAGAGGAGAGACAGAAAGTCCAGGCAGATTAAAGTACAGCAACTCGGGCTTCAAGTGGAGACATTTCTGGTTCAGGAGTTTGATCACACAAATAAGGTGAAAGTTTAAGTTCCTGAACTTCAACTGTTTGTGATGGTTCTTTCACCACAGGCTGGGGCTGAGGTTATCTCTGCCACATGGGAATCTTGCTATAACGCATTTTTTCCTTCCGCTCAGCTTTTTATTTATGTCTCAGACAAGTTTATTAGAAATAAGGTTTTTTGGCTTACCCTTCTGTTCAAGTGAGAAGTCTTCCTCATGATTATGCAGACCATAAAATGTCCATTAAAACACATTTTTGTGTTAAAACCCCAGTTTGATTGGTCTTGTGTAATTTTCTGATTTGGCAATGAAAAGAAAGTTGGGTTTCCTATAGCTTTAACAAGACAGAGATCACAACAAACAGAAATAACACCCAAAATATGTGTGTGTGTAATTAATCAATATGTGATTAATAAACGGTCATAATATCAGAATTCTGGATTAAGCATTATTTCTAACCGTTTCTCAAGAAACATTATACAAACAGCAAAGTTGAAACTTGGGTCGTCACTGACTTTAAGCCATAACCATTTAACATGTGTTTAATGTTCAATCAATCTATTTAATATATGTGTTGCGCCTTCTAAATATATTCACCAGCTCTTTGATATTATGTAAACATATTGAAAAATACCTATGAGTGTTTTTTAGGTGGTTTTCTAAAGACTGCCAGAGGTGTCCCTATGGAGACAAAAAAAAGCTTCTACAGAATTTTTTTTTTTTTTTTTTTAGTGAGACACCTTTGGGGGCCCCAAAGATGATATTTGGCTAACGCATAAAAACTAAGAAAATTATTTTTAAAAAATGTGCCATGAATGACTGAAGGAGATTCAGATTATGTAACAATAAATAAATGTGGTATCTTAAAGTTTGTCATCTCCAACAATTAATGGACATTTGTAAAAACTCTTAGACATATAAGCCTGTTGGGGAGAGAGGAAGAGCCAGCAAATTCATAAGCATAGCACTCCACTGTATCCCCCTTACAGATAACTTTCATCCACTTTTTATCAGTCTTCTTTGAATCCACCTGTAAATTCAGACATTAACTTCAAAATCTTAAGATCAAAGAGGATGAAATTGTCAAACAGATGACTGTCTTGTGGTTTTAAGTGAAAGATTTTGATCTATCTTGGCAGCTTGGCTCTGCGTTATGGTGTTTCTAAAAACAAGAGGTGAATCAGCTTTCACAGCAGAGTAAGTCTACATCACTGAAGTGATGTGTGTTAAGCCCAGATCATGCGAGTCTTCTTTTCCAATGTGGGAGATTGAAGATAGTTCCACCGCTAGTCAGGTGGGTTTATTAGTCCCGTCTGGGTTCTCCAGGGGAACAGCGGCGGCCCGGACTGTGCTGGCGACCTTCTTGCTGCCGGAGGCCCTGTCCCCCTTCAGTTTGGCTGACAGGCAGAAGTCCTTGAAGCAGCGCTTGAAGTTCTCGTCCAGGAAGGCGTAGAGGATGGGGTTGAGGCTACTGTTGGTGTAGCCCAGAGCCACGCAGAAGAAATACGCCGCCATGATGGCGGTGGTCTCGGGTACGCTCACAAGTGCCTTGACCAGGATGAAGATGTGAATGGGCGTCCAGCAGACCACGAACACGGCGACCACCACTACCACCAGCCGTGTGATGCGCCGCAGGTTGCGGTCCTTCTCCCGTGAACCAGACAGCATCCGGACGCTCTTCAGTCTCAGGACCATGAGGGTGTAGCAGACGGTGATGATGAGCACAGGCACGACGAAGGCAAACACAAACACACAGATCTTCATCATTGTGTCCCAGTAGGCGTACGGCTCTGGAAACTGTAAGGCACATTCAGTTATGTCTGCAGAGAGAAAGGACGAAAAAATTGATTATTTAGTACAAGAAAGGATTTTATTTGTTTGTAAATAAAATTCCACTTTCATCATTCTGTTATGAACGAAACATGCACTCAATTGGGAACAGTTTGCTCCTTCTCTTTAGTATAGCCTAAAAACTAGCCAGGGGTCTATACCTATCAGGGCCAGTTTAAGGTGTAAGTGAGTTAGAGCCCATTGTATGTCAAAAATGGACATACTGTGTGCATATATCTAATAAAATGAAATATCATTGAGCAGATAAATCATTTAAGTAATGTAACTCAAAAATTAAACAACGCAGAATGCAAATTTCCATCAACTTCTTAGAAAATACTAGAAAAATATGCTGCATTTATCTGTGTAGCTTCTGTCCTTTTTCCTTCTTTATACAATTTTGTTTCAGATTTGTAGTTTGGGAAAGTGTATTCAGATGATGCTACCAGCAAATAAAAAATGACTTGTTTGCTCCTAAAATCCCTTTAGCAAAATTCACAGAGAACCTTAAGAGCTTGGAAAACAGACTCCAAGTTTAATGAGGAGTGAAAGCATTTCCTCACCGCTGTTTGTCTGAGTTCCCCCCAGAACAAAAGCTGGTATCCCTGCAGCCGAGGACAGGATCCAGATGCAGACGTTGATCATCTTGGCTTTGATGGGTGTGCGGAAGTCCAGGGCTTTAACAGGGTGGCACACCGCCACGTACCGGTCCACACTCATCATGGTGAGAGTGAAGATGCTGGTGAACATGTTATAGTAGTCGATGGAGATGAAGACCTTGCACACCACCTCCCCAAACGGCCAGGTGTTCAGAAGGTAGTCGGTGCTCTGGAAGGGCATGGTGGTGGTGACGAGAGCATCTGCGAGCGCCAAGTTGAAGATGTAGATGTTGGTGGCTGTCTTCATCTTTGTGTATCTGTTAAACATGCGGAACACAGGGCTCTCCTGATGAGACATGACTCAAGCCAACCATTCAGTCAGACAGAATCATTAGCATCTTATTGCTTTCTTTTCTCTGTGGAAGACCTTTCCTCTTTTCTTATTAAGTATTAAACAGTGTGCATTAACCCAGAAATCCTTCCTGAATCTCTAATACAATTTGCGTGACTCACGCTTCATTGTCATGTATGGTGCTTTGCTCACTGCAGACCTCATGCAATCGGTTTGTTTAAGCTTCATTAAATTATCATGGTGTTTTCAGTAAAGTGGCTTCAGCAAAGTTCACCCATAAGGCTTGATTTAAGGTTTTAAAACAAAAGTCGAGAGTAGAGCTACTGATGGAAAAGCTAGGTTCGGCAAGAAGGAAAACAATATCAAATTTTGGTGGGGATCATTTTATTTAAAGAGACAGTTCATCTTTTTCTGTAGTGGGGTTTGCTTAGGCTTCTGTTCAGCTTGGATCTGCGAACAACCTCACACTTGAGTGGCAGGCACTTTTGTTGCAAGACATTTTCTAATGATCAGAAATGATGAAAAAATTGTATATCTACAACTTTAAAAAGATTGCCAGGAGCAGCAGTCATATTGGAACTGGGAAACTTAAAATTCCCGAACTTTCCCTTTCAGACTTAGAGACTGCACTACAACCAAACAGGTCTGGGTCAGTTCATCCCCTTTCCATTTCTTCCATTCCTACTTTCATTTCACACTAAGAGAAAATGTTCCTCAGCTATGTACCAGAGCCATCTTTGCAGTTTAGTATTTTCATAAATTCTGGACAGAAAAAGAAATGAAATAAACATTTTTTTTTTACTCCACACACAGATCCATTTGTTTTAACCTTGTAAAACTTGTCCTTCATACTCTGAGAAATCATATTTCCTGCACATGAAAACATTACTATTTCCACTGATTATAAAATTAAAGAACAATTATTTGAAATAATGAATGAATGAATGTCAGGACAATATCATTCAAAGAATGAAATGCTATTGGTTGTTCAGAGCTCATCAAACTTACAGAAACGCAAAAGGAAATAAATTTAGCTGTTCCGATTCTAATGTAGATTTAAGACATATTAGGAAAAGAGATTCAGTTTAGACTTACAAATGCCTGACCTTATTCACAGATAGCAGAAAAACAGAACTCATTAAAACACGCATAGACAGTCCACTCCTGTTTGTCTAATGAAGAAGACTTTTTAGTATAGAGTTTTTTGAATTGGCCCTTGGGTTTGGTTCACAGATGGCACAGTGCTGTTACTCGGGTTTTCTGGGACAAACTGAGGCAGATGTCCGTTCAACCCACCAAAAGGTGCCACAAACAAGCTCAGTGAAAAGAGACAGCACAGAAAGCATTTTAAGGAGCAGGCACAACAAAAGAAAGTGCAGAGTTGACAAACTATTTTCCAGTTTGCGGATTTGTTTTATACAGAAATGAACTTGAAAAGCAATGTCGATTGTTCAAATTGTTTTCACAATCTGTGTTTTGAGAACCACTTAGTAGATGTGGTGAGGAATTATGTACATTTGAAAGATTATTTACAAAATATCTACAAAGATTGCCAAATGGCTAAAAACTCCTGGGTAGAAATTAAAACTTAAAATTGTAATTCCCTTATAGCATTTGAAAATTAGGTGAGTGAACAATTACAGTAGATTCCAGTCTGAGATTTTCTTATCTTCTTCGTAGTGCAGATGGCTGTCACAGGAATCTAGAAAAGCAGCCGTTTGCTACTCTAATTTTCAATTGCTTCAAAAAACTCAAAAGCATTTATGATGTTCTTGTAGATTATTTTGCCTTTATGGTAAAATATTGATCTTGCTCAAGACATTCAGTATCTGTAACAGCCTCCGTAACAAATACTCCATATTGTAGTGAACAATGTCCTATTAGAGTTCTTAGGAAGACAAGAAAGGAAAGAATAAATGACTGTGCCAATATATCTATTGAGTGAATTAGCTAAATCTTAACGCTTGTTGTTTAGAAACTTCCTAGAAGCCTTTAAGCCAACTTAATACAAAAAATGAGTTACCAACAGAAAATCTAAATCTTTAAGTGAATTCCTGATAAAGCTTTCAGGATGATGATGGAACTTGGGTTCCATATAAAAAGCTCCATATAAACCCGAG
The DNA here is from genome assembly GCA_903066825.1 of Alfaro cultratus. Classification (NCBI taxonomy): domain Eukaryota; kingdom Metazoa; phylum Chordata; class Actinopteri; order Cyprinodontiformes; family Poeciliidae; genus Alfaro; species Alfaro cultratus. The sequence goes on along the minus strand of CAEFZX010026656.1, from coordinate 5,538 downwards.
TTCCATATAACTCGGGTTATATGGAACCCGATCAAAACCCGAGTTTATAAACCTGAGTTTATATTGGGTTTATGTCGAGCATATATAAAAGCTTTCCTTTTTTAAATGGAAAGCTTTATCAGGAAATTATGTATTTTACATGTGGAAAAAATGTAAATTTCTTCTCCGTTTCAGAGACTGAAATCAAAAATGCTGACATTCCTTAAAGAACAGGACCCGGTGTGAGTAATTCACAACAGTTTGGATTATAAAAAAGGGACCCAAAGTTAACGTGCAAAAATGTCTTGCAGTGTTAATTCCAGACAGGAAAGATATGAAATGAGAGCTCCTTCCAAAGTGTTTCAGGTAAACAAAACATTTTTGTGACTCTCATTTATTAGTGTAATTTAATTTTTTTGTTTCCACTTAATCATCATGAAACCTTTTCTTTCCGTCAGTTAAATTGTCCTCCACAGAGCATTTCCATCATAAGACATCTTTTCTGCAACCAACGTGATAAGATTTTCCTCCAATTACAGATAAGACCGATCAATCCCATATTCGGTAATTGTCTACAGACTGAAACATCCCGTGTGGCACGTCTGCATTTCACTTTAAATAAAAGGAAAATTTGTCACCTTCACAGATCATAAATAATGCCCAATGAGTTGCAGGATATCTGTGTGAGTAAACAGAACCAGTTTCCCTTGTAATTAAAATCCCATTCACCTGACTTTAAAAGATTAATCTAATACTGGTGTTGCATTTTGGAGGTCTTGAGAGTTATTGGATTAATAAAAGAAGCTCTTTTCTGTCTCTGAAGGAGGCAGAATCAAATCAGTGCCGTTGTGCTTCACAAGTTTTTTGCTGAATTGGAACTGACAACACACATCTTAACCTTTCCCTCACCTAGATGCCATTCTGTCTGTGATGACCAGACCCTTTAATTATGTAAAGATTTCAAATGTTTCTGATTTCACTCTACAGAGAGTCAACATTGCTGAAAATGAATAAATATATGCGTATGTTGTTACTTAAATGTGTCTTTCATAATTTAAATTATAAGATAACATAGATCATTTGTTAAATATAACATCACAGGAACAATGAAAAAAGTAAAAAATATCTAACATTTAAATACTTAGCTTAGTGTTGGTTTATTTGTGTAAGGGAGGAAAAGTGTTAAATCATAACAATCATTTTACACTTCAACATTCATTGCCTTTGCTAATCCAGGTCCAGGATTATTTATGTCTCAAAGGGCAATTACTGCTACAGCCAGTAAAAAAGAAAAAAGGCACTAAAAACTCATTTGTAATGCTTGCTTATGCACAGTTTTTAAAGTGGACCAAGGACTGAGCCTTGTGGTACACCTGTACCCCGAAGCAAACATAAGTCCAACCAAAGTTTTACAAAAACTCTTCACTGAAAACAACATGATTGATTATTTCAAAATGTTATGTTCTAATGTGTTCTACATGCCTTTATCAAATCCAGAAAACACTGTTCATTAACACATTTAACATGCAAATAATTGTGAATACATTTGCTGATATATTTTGTATTTCTGTATTTATTCATAACAGACACAACAGACATAAAAATATTGATCATTAGAGTTAATTTGTAAACTAGTGACCTGTTTTGCACTCAATATAATCGCCACACCATTGATGTTGAGATAACCCTAATTTTAATCAATAAAATATCTGCCTACATACAATAGTAAAAAATGCTTCCAAAAATATTGTTAGGACCACAAGAGTATTTAAGTACATTATAATATCATTGTATAGTATCATTTTTTTCAATCAGTATGGCTTACAGTTAATGAAAGCCACCAAATTCTGAACTGCTACACCTACATTAGAGCCTATACAGTCATGTGGAACAATGTTTATTTGGAAGATGTCCAACATTCAGTCAATGACACCCTCCACAAAAAGGGTCACCAGCAACCGCACTGTTAAAGATACTGGCTGTCCACAGAGTAATGCAACATAGCAAAAAGTTGAGGGGAAGAAAAAAAGCTGCAAAAGAAAAGCCATCAAAGACACCAGACCCAACAACACAGACAAACACCAATAAAGCAACCTGGGCTCCTAGATACCAGGAGGCTGATCGCTTCCTAACCACATCACATTAAAGCAGCAATTCAAGCCCAAGTATTGAGTACATATATATAGCACAGTACATGAAAACACTTTTCACCTGACTAACATTCCTGTACTAAAAATACTCTGTTATTGGTAATATTGTAATTTTCTAAGAAACTAAATTATTCATTTTCATTAACCCTAAGTCGCAATTGTCCAAATTAAAAGAAACAAATGCTTGAAACATATCTCAGAAATCTTTATAATGACTTTTACTTTTTGAAGTGAATTACTGAACTTAATGGTATTCCAATTTATTCAGCTTCCATCTAATCCTGATTTATTATTATTATTATTATTATTATTATTATTATTATTATTATTATTATTATTATTATTATTATTATTATTTCATTTTATTTTTATACTTTTTAACCAAACTCTGCTGCCTTTTTCATCCAAAATAAATACAGAAACATTCTATTTTGCAGATTATGACTTGCAGTCATCCCTGATGGAGGCATTGTGCAGAATGGCCACTCCTGATCAGAGGAAGAAGCTCGCAGACCAGTGGTTCAGCATGGCCCATGTTGCCAATGGTTTTGCCCAGATCAGTGACTCCGAATTTGAAACGGTGCTAGTAATTAATATGAATATTTACTTACCTGAGTGACATGTTGTTTTATTTATATTTAAGAGACAAAATAACTATATAAATTTGTAATTTTAGGCTTGCAGAAGGTTTCTGAACATGGTGAACGGGATGCAGGGAGACAAAAGAAGGTACGAGAGCACAACAAATTTTCACATTTAATTCTATGAAATTAATTCAAACAATTATCATTACATGTTGCTTTGCTGTGTCACACCCCTGAAGCTTTTTGGACAATAACCATATCTTCTCTAAAACATGTAAAGTATTTGTTTTTTGTGTTTGGAAAGTTTGTATTTTTAACTGAACAGCAGTGTCCTTTCTGTGCCGCAGAGTGTACTCTTACCCCTGTTTGAGAGTGTATCTGGGCAAGTATGAGGTCAGTCTCAACAAGGTTTTTAATCAGAGCTTCAATATGTATTGGTACTCTAAAACATGATTGATTGTGGCACGAAAGTAAATGTACTCTGGTAGTGAATGATTATCTTGTCATTAGGTTTTGAGCACATAGAGTTAAAAGTGGAATTTACAGTATTAGTCTATATAAGTAGTTATTGTAAAAAGATTCTGCTTATCTTGTTAGCTGTTGATGCCATCCGACGAGAAACTCGAGGAATTCTGGATTGACTTCAACCTTGGCAGCAGCAGCATCTCCTTTTACTTCTCTTTACCTGATGAAGAGGTACTGGCACACCAAGGTTGTTCTGTGGGAATCAAAATCAGCTGAACAGAATTTGTTCGTTATGTTTTATCGAAGGTTAGCGTCGATTAGAGCCTAACAAGGACAAATTTTCCGTTTTATCCAGGATGGCCACTGGGAAACAGTTTGCGTCAATGAGAATGAAGTCCTCAGCTACACGGTGACAGGTTACCACGGCACTGAAATAACTTTGTATCTTTGGTCTTTACTGCAGGTGAGATAAATGGACAATATATAAAAACTGCTCTTTATCTCTAGAGGTGGGCAAGAGGAAAGTCTTGCTGCTCAAGCTGTCAGAGGTCGTCGTTGTTGATTCAGTGGAAGGATCCAGTCTCATCATCCATTTCAGTTCCTCTCTGGAGATCCTGCAGGCCGCTCGCAGTGTTTTTGGAGATGACAAAAACAAAGTTAGTGACCGATTCATTGTATAATATATAAATACCACAACATTTGTTGTGGTATAGAAAAGGTTTTGAGCAAAACTGATGAAACATTAAGGTGGGGAAACCTGGCAATCCACAAAAAAACAACACATTTTTAAATGTTAGTATATACTGTCAATTAGACTCTGAGAAAAGGAAACATTTCTGTCATAATAAATTATTGTCTGGCATTAATCTCTTTTATTCTGTCAGGGCATCCATGTAGTGAAAACAGAAGCCAAACACACAGTAGAAGGGAGCAGCACCGAGGTAAGCAAAACCCTGACATCAGGCTTTATTTACAGCCATATGTTCAATGTGATATTTACACATGAAATGCAGTGGACTGATCCTTTGTCGACCAGTTTATTTCTCAGAGCGTCTTCAAGCTGTCTTAGCAAACCCAAAAATGTATGTATTGATGTGGCTGTGTGTGTGTGTTCACACAGGTTGTTCCAGAGAGCCAGGTGTCTCTGAGTGAAAATGAGAAAAACACCGCCCCCTACCTGTTGTCTGCCACAACTGCACCTGCACAGGCAACACGTTTGGATTTTACATAAATCAAAAAATACTGTAATCCAGGGGTGGGCAGCTCCATGCCTCGAGGGCCGGTCTCCTGCAACTTTTAGATGGATCTATACTTCAACCCACCTGAGTCAAATAATGAGGTCATTAGCAGGGCTCTGGAGAACTTGACTGCACTTAGGAGGTGATTCAGCTATTGGATTCAAGTGTGTTGGACCAGGGAGAAATCTAAGAGTTGCAGGACACCGGCCCTCGAGGACCAGTATTGCCCACCCCTGCTCTAATCGGTTGTTTAATATTGTAATAATAATGTGAACATATCAGGTTGTCTTTCATCTTGCATCTAGATGGTGACCCCTGCTAGACAGCGGATATCAGAGTCCACCAACTACATTAGCAGCAGTGAGAGAGGAAGTGTAAATGTCGGCCGTTTTCTTCCTGCTAAGCCATCAAGTGAGTAATTCCTTGAAAGTGCAACATCACTAGTAACGTAAGAAATAAGTAAATACCAGCTTGAACGTGTTAGTGGTTGTGTTAGATTGTTTTTGCTCAAGTTCCAACTTGGCATGTGGTTGATACTTTGCTTTGCAGCACACACCTATTCATTGACCAATGCTGAGTTCATTTATTATCTCTTAAGGACTCATTTTACAGCAACCTGTCTGTCAGGATTAAGACACAGTAATTATTACAAGGCATGTGAGTCAACCTTTACCTGATACCATTTGCTTTTCTTTTTGTCTGTACTTTACAGCCGATAGCAAAGGCAGTAACTCTTTGCTGAAGGTCTCCGTTTGCAGTACAGCTGTTAGGACCAGCAGCCACAACACAACACCATGCAGCACTCAAGTGTTTGGCTACAAGGAACAGGTTTGTCACAAAAGAAAACTTCAATGATGCACTACTTGGTCTGTCTTATAAACATTTCTGGTTGTAATGGGGTAAAATGTGAAAAGTTTTAAGGCATACAATTGTTTTTGAAAAGCCCTTTATGTTGTGCACACAATTAAAACAGATAATTGACCTTAAACTTATTGATCTATCAATTTACCGGTGTTTTTAAAATAAATTTTGTTACACTGCCATTACAGGGGGGTCACACTCTTAAGCCTCCCTGGCAAGGTCTATTCAGGGGTCCTGGAGAGGAGGGTCCGTCGGATAGTC
>CAEFZX010026650.1:0-12211 GCA_903066825.1 Alfaro cultratus | reverse complement strand
TTCCAGGCATCAGGACTTGCAAGCAAAATATGAAATGCTTGCAAGTCAGAATGATGCACTTTATGCTCAAATCATGTCACTTCATCTGCTGCACGAAATTTCCTTATGTAAACAATAACATGTTTGCATGTTATATTTGATCAGAGCCTCACCACACATCACTGAATCCTAGAGTACAAACTGTCTGCTTGATAAAATGACTAAATCTGATGAGTTTTAGTTTAAATCAATTTTATTGCATAACAATAATACTGAGTGGCTTTGCTACTTGCAGTTTCAAGGTTCTTCTATTCTGATGCTTTAAATGATTTTCAGCTCAGTTCTCCTGGATGGAGTCCAGACTGACGATGACCAGGTCAGAGCTGCAGGTCAATCACATTTTCACAAATCATTTGATTGATAAATAATAATAAGACAAAGGTGGGACGTTTTGGAAGGTGTGTGTCCAGGAATCCATAAAAAGTACTTAAAAAGTCTTAAATTCATGTATCTAAAATTCAGGCAATACTTTTATTTTTTTAAAAGTAAGTTGGTCTTTAATACATTAACCATAGGTCTTTAATTTTGTCGTGACACAAACATTTAATGGTTTATATATATATGTTATATAGTTATAACACATATATCAAAATAAAAGTACGTGAATTTGCTTTTAACTATTTTAATAGCCTTCACAACCTCTATTCTGCACAGATAAAATACACTTTAATATTTAAACATCTTATCTTATAACTGTATTGTTTCACAGAATAATAGTACAAAAAACAAAACTGAAAAGGTGTAATGCTCCTTTAATGGTGTGTCTCTATCCTAACCTTTACACATAAGCAGCTATTAGTTACGAATGTCGTAACAATGTGGCTTAGCTGGTTTATAGAAGGAAACATCATTTTACAGATAAAGAGATTAAAATCGCATCATTTATCTGAAAATCGTTTCGAAATGTACAAAATCCAATCAGTTCAACGTGAATTCAGCAGTCCTGTAGCTTTTTCTCAGCCAGGTCAATACACAGGTACAAGGTCCGCTAGCATTAGCATAAACTAGCCACCTTACTGACATCACTGCATAGGACACATTGCTAACAGACGGAATCTGTATCCACAGCGCTACTTCAAGGAGAGACAGTCGCACAGAAAGGCATCATTGCATTTCAGGAGGGCCTAGATGCATCTGGGAGATGTATGATGATCTGAGAAAATATGTGACCTGTAAACACCCAGCATATATCCTAATGCAGCGTTCTAAATATGATAATAGCATCATCTCCCCAAAGAAAGTTGTTTTGTATTTTGTGAGTTAAATGACAGAAGTAGCTATTGAACTTGAAGATAGGACTCTTCCAAATATCTACTGTTTATATGAACCCTAACCTTAACCACTAACCACTTGTTGTTTAGTACATAACACCCCTGCAAATAATCTACCACTGTCTTGTCTTTACTTTTGAATCACTGTTATATTAGCGGTGCTATTTCCTTGTTCTATGCAGACTTTAATATCAATCATCTAAAAGTGTAATTTACTTATTTCTTTATATTCAACCCACTGGGTTCCTTTGTGTTCAATCATGAAATCCACATTTTTAAAAATCTTTTCTTGTCCTGTCCATGCAGAATTCCTGTGTAGTTCAGGCTTTATGAATATAAACTATTAACATAAAATGATTTCCCAAGAGTTTGTGTTTGTTTTTTTATTCATAATTGTATCTTTATATGTCATTTGAACTGAATTGGTTTGCATCAGAGATCAGGATTCAGAGATTGATTGCACATTTACAGATCCACAAACTAACCGGACTTTCTACGCTAGCAAATTAGAGTTTGATTAAAGCTGACTGAGTGTTTTATTCTTGTGCTGTACATGGTCACAAACAACAAACACTAACCATAGTAACCACATCTGTACTCTATTGGGGCAGGCGAGACCAAGAGTACTCTAAAATAGAATCTAAAAATAATAAAGCAACTCTGCAGCAGTAGAAAATTGCTGAGTGAGTTAATGTGTAAGTTTGAATGTGTTTAGCATTTACCTGGACATACAGTTGTGTTTTTTATGGTACTTGGTAAGTGGTTGGTTGAAGAAACTACGATTGACATTTAGGTGTCATTTTTGTGGTAAGAAGTTGGCTTTTATCCAGAAGAAAATGAAATGGAAAAACATAATGCAGAAAGGTTAGATATGGTTTTATTCATAGGTTCCAACAGCAAGGAGTAATTTGGTGTTCATTTCTATCTATAATTGTCTATTTTAAAGCCCTAACACCCTTTAACCAAGAAAACCACTTGCCTAATATCCCACGTTTACTTATTACAGTGCTATTTATTTCAGATATGTCAGGAGTCTTTGATTTTAAGCCATAATGTGTAGAAGAATGTGTTCTGCACTGAGAGTGAAAGTGCAATCCTGTGAAATTGTTTCCTGATAATTCTCTGAGCTTTGAGTCTAGATGACATAATCATTTTGATCAGCGCTGTTGTACTGCTGGCCACTATTTTCTACATCATATTATAATATAATGTCTCAATAGCTGTGTTTCTATTAGAAATGTACACAAGTCTTCATCTATATTCTGCTAATGTAAAAAAAGCTATTTTGCTGGAACATTGCTATGTTTCCATTAAATAAGAAATGAAATGAAAATCACTCATGAATACATGTGAATATGCTTGTTCACATGACAAGTCATTAAAAATTATGGCAATGACAGATGTATAGTTTCATGAGATGTATCCATAATTCAGCCATCATTTATCTGATCATTTATCAACCAATCAGTGGAGACATCAGAGTCTAATTCAGGAGAGCGGCTGCATATGCTGGGTTTTGGGGAAAATGTACCAGGCCATTTAACAGAAGAGCTATTGCTTGCTGAGGTCCATGCGTCCAGCAAGCAATTGTTTCTCAATAGCTGAGGGTCCAGGCCCTCTGAAGGAAGCGAAGTGTAAAACAAAGGGCTGGTTTTACCAGGCTGGGTCTCCTCCCAGTCAGATTTATTTACCCAGAAAACCTGCAAAGCGAAGCATCCTAACCAAGGATGCATGAAACACATCATCCTCCTCTAGTAAGAGTTCACCCCCTTCCCCTTCATGGAGATCCTCAACCCAAACCCCAAATCCACTGAGGCTTGGATTATAGACACCCAGAAACCGAGAGCTGGACTTTTTTGGCTGAGCTCTTCCTTCTCCATGAGAGAAGGAAACAGATGAGGTCCCTAGTTATCCGTCCACCTTCTGATCCATCCTACAATAACTCATGGAGAGAATGATCGCCAACACAGCATGAGCAATTAATTCTCTTTTAATGTTTCATGCATTTTATAATAAGTGCCTCTAGGAACACTGCATAGAATGAATGATTAATGGTAAAAGAAATTACTGGGGAGTTCTGATTTGAGCAAATGATTTTAATTTCCTTTTTTTTACAATGAGCAAATTGAAATAAAAACTCCAACTTTAGCTGATTGGAAGCATTTTGCTTCAGGAGAACCTTTCACGACCTCAAGTGACTGACGACAAAATGGACGGCTTTGCTCCTTGTCAGCAGAAAAGTTTCCAAAGCTATTTCGCAATTGCAGTTTCCATTAAATAAGAAATGAAATTAAAGTCACATGTGAATACGCTTGTTCGCATTTTAGGTCATTAAAATGTGAACATTTATATATATAATTCATCCATGACGTTAGTTCAGGCTTTGGAGCAACAAGCTCCGCCTACAGTTTTCCGAAATGCATCTATTTTGATACTTCCAAAAAAAAACATCTTATCGCAGTGCAAAAACAATAAAAAAAAAACAACGTATTTTTGAAGTTGCGTGTTTCCATTGAGCTAATTTTTTTGTAATTTAAATTTGCGTAGTTTTATGGTTAATGGAATGGCAGCTGCTGCCAGCATCACATCTGTCAATGCAGGTCAAGATCTTCAGAATACTGAGTAAGTGTCCGATACTAATTACAGGATTTTTTTAAAGTTGTCATAGTTTATTATGAATATTTTCTGAAAATTTCAACATGTCCTTGCATGTTTCCACTCTATGGAAACTAATAAGACTGTACATTGTTTTCTATCCAGGTGTATTAACTCTACTTTGTTTGGAAGCCATCAGCAGATTGTAATGGCCCTCTGATTTAAACTTAAGGAGCCCGGTTGCCGTGGTGATAATGCATTCAGCGAGATGAGGTGTGTCATGTCGTCTTCATGAACAAAGGTCTCATAGCAGTGACAAATAGAATCAGTGTTTAACGATTCTCTTCCACCGGCCACCTGTTTACTGCAATCTGCCTGATTGCAACCAATTTGCAAATTACTTGTAGCACACACACACGCCCACACACACACACACGCACACACGCAATATTCCTTTCTGCAAATGGCAACATTCGTCAGACTCAGCACACTTACTGGATTACAATAAATAAGGGTCTGTTCTGCTGCATAAATATAACAGCTCTTGCTATGGTGATTGTTTAGGACAAATTCAGTTTTCTTCCATTCTCTATTATTTCACTCACACACACAAACACACGCCTCCACACTATTACCGAAGGAGATATAAGTGGCTGTGGACACAGGTGGTGTTCTTTCCATCTCAGTGTGTGTAGGCCAATGAGGCAATCCAGTCACATCTAATCACATACAGTCTTTAATCTTTCATTTGGCAAGGTTATTGCTCAATTCTGCATGCACACACTCCCTCCCACACCAAAAACTGCATGCATGCATCTATTTAATATAACATTTCAAAGCAACCTCTTTTTCTTTTTTCATTGATCCACACTTTGTGAATATTTCCGACCAGTATGAGTTAAATCTTTGGCCGTCACCCTCAGTTAACGTTCCTGCCCAGGAAAACAGCTGGTCAGAAACAACCTGTTGTTTCTTATTGAGGATTTACTCACTTTTCCTTCTGGCCTTTAAGTAGGAGAAATCTTAAAGTAGGAGACTCGGTAAAGCATTTTCTTAACCTTTTGTCAAAACAAACTTTTCAGGGATAGATAAAGCAACACTTGTGCATAACTGTGAAATCCAGGAAAAGCGATATAAAATATGAGTTTTTGAATTCATTTGCGTAATGGAAACATGACAATTTCGAAAAAAATCTACATTTTTTTTTTTTATACCAAAGCTTCTTGTGCTAGCAAGAGGTGGTTTTTCAGGGGTATCAAAATTAGTGTATTTCGCAAAACTGCCATGGAAACATGAGTAAAGCAAATAGTTCCAAAGCACATTTGAATAAGGATGACAATAATATTTATTTATTTTTGATTGAGCATGTTTGTGAGTGTTACATCGGTTTTACATTTGTTAAACCGATGTAACACTCTCAAAATTAATCTTGCGTTTATTGGAAAATGTAAAATTGTTAACTGCGGATGGATATGCAGTTTCAGTCAACCTGGAGGTCCCATATTAAATCCTCCCATCCATCCATCCATCCATCCATCCATCCATCCATCCATCCATCCATCCATCCATCCATCCATCCATCCATCCATTTTCTTCTGCTTCGGGTCGGGGTGGCTTTGAAGAATTTGTCCTTTATTTATTTAGCTGAGGAAGAAAAAAGAATGATCGAAAGCCCAAATGTTGTTAAGCGGAGGTTTTCTGTAAATCTATGTCTGACAAGCATCTGATCCGATTACCTTCTCCTCACATAAAGACCTGAGCCGCTTTCTGGCTTCAGCTCTCCCGACTAGATTGAATGTTGAGGGGATTCCTGATAGGAAGCCCAGCCGCCTTCCTATGTTTCATCAGTTTTCATCTTCGAGAAAACATTGTTTTATCAGGGTCATCTCTGTGGTTAAATGCCCCAGACAGGAGAAGAAAAAAATCTGTTTCAAACTTCAAAGGTTGACTTTAGAATGTTCCACAGTTTTAACATTCATGCTGTATTTAACAGTTTCTATAATGATTGGAAGCAAACCTCCAATGACATGCTTCATACTCATTTTTCATTTCAATATTCCTGAATCAAAGTTAATTTTCTGGACAAGTTCAATACAAAAATTCCTACATTTATTAGACATTTAACCACCATGAACACAAACTGGATGGATGGAACTAGAGTCATAAATCATCAAGAAATTAATCCTGCAAATATAAAACGTTTTCCATACTCAATTATATTTTTCTATACTTATACTGACATTGAAAAACTGAAATAAAATCTGATATTTTCCCAAATTGCATAGGACCCACCACACACTCATCCATGTCCTTAATGATGAAATAAAGATGAAACTAGCCTGACTGTAGCCTTCCGTTTCATTCTCATCTCTCTTCGCTGCTCAGTCTGGCTTTTCTCCCATTAAAGTGGATTCCCTCCAGTGGGATTTCAACCGGGCCAATCAGCCAACAGGAAAAGTTGTGAACAATGACACTGATTTATTTTTTTGTGCTGTTTTACCATTGTAGTCTGCCTGTAGTTGAACAGTGACAGTGGCGGAAGTGAAGGAAGCCGCTCAGTCCATGTTGGCTACACTGTCTAATATTGAATTAACATTAACAGTTGCCTCGTTCAGATTGACACTTCTTTACAGTGGAGGATGGTTGTTTACAATGGAGGCAACTTCCAGTAAGCCTCATAGCATCAATCTGGCACATTACATACATCACGGACAAATGTTAGTGATTGGGTGAAATTTAAAACTTGCAGAGTCCGCTCCTCCAAGAAGCAATCATTTCTTGATAGCTGAGGGTCCCGACGCTCTGAACGCAGCGAAGCGTAGAACCACGGGCCTGTTTTTACCAGGCTGAGATGAAGCCAGTACAAAACCTATGTGCACCTTTACTACTTCCATAGGATTTAAGAGGGAAAAAAGGCAGTCAGATGAGAAGTGACCCTGTGAAGAATAACATTTCCTCACTGTTGGATAAAGTCTTTCTTTGTCCAAAAATAAAACTTGAGGAAATGAAGAAACAAACCATATTTTCTCTAAATGGAAATTCATATTTTAAAGTCAAAGTCTATTTTGGATACTTTTCTATGGATATTTATTAATGAAGCCACAAACATATAAAATCTGATAAATAGAGATAATTTTAACAGGAAAAAAATGAGAGGAACTCAGGATAACGACAAGTTGCTTCAGAAGCAGAAGATTCCAACATGGACAATACAGAAGACGCTCTAGCAAAGCTGCGTCGCCTTCTGGGTGATGGACCTGAAATAAAATTCTGCTAAAGTGCAAACAGTCCTGATCTAACTCTGCTTTTGTGAAATCACTTCACTTTTGAAAACGTACTCAAGGAAAGTTAGGATGCTAACAAATCACATCCTCTGTATTTACATACCAAATACAACACTGCAACTTGGACTTTTCTGTGGAAATAACTCCAACCCCACTATAAAGGTTTGGAACACAGATGCTGAAGTTCTAATTTTAATCTGACATCTTACAAGGCTAAATCTTTGCTGTTGCAGACGTCTCCTCTCAATAAGCCGCAGTGAGAGCAATAGATATGAGCTAGCTGCTTAGCCGACGTGTCAGAGCAGCCTGAGGCTAAACTTCACTTTAACAAGGTTTCTGATTCTGTGCCCTTTGGCAAAGAGGAGTTGTCAGCGAGAAATGCAGAAAAGCTTCTTTTTCTATTTCATTATTAAAAATTTTCCCACCTCAATATCAGCAACAGTCAGAATTAATTCAGCTTCTGTTTACAGGATTTGTTCTGTTCCAAATCCAGCATGCAGACTTCTTCTACAAACATCTATGGAAAATGTGTCGCTCAAAAAATAACATTTTCACATAAAAACATGGTGCCTATTTTATTGTTAGAACATAATACAGGGTTTACCTTAGAAAACAGAGAGGTTGGTGGCAGTGCAGTGGTCGGTAAACTATCTTGTTTGTGAGAACTGATAGAGCTCTATTGCTGTTCAGCGTTGTGAACCCTGAGAAGGAATGAAAAACATTCAGGTCTGTGAGAAGGAAGAATGATTATGATCAGCATTCCTCACTGATCATCTGGAGTGACAGGAAGTCCCATGGATACAAACTTTCCCACCTGGACTGCAGTCAGGCTTTGTCATGAAGAGTACCGCGAGGCGTCTACAGATACATCCGGACCCATGTGGGCTTGAATGAAGAGAAAATTAGTCTCAAGTTAATGTGGTATCTTGACTTCTATTACAACCTGGAGCCTTTTAGAATAATATGTATAAATGTAGAGATTGATTCTTTTTCTAAATGTAACGTAGTTTACATTGTAACAGTAAAAAATACATATCCTTTGAGGTTTGCACAATAAATATCCTTGTTCAGGATTAGCGATGGACTAAACTGTATTCATTTGAATTAATTACAAATTTTAACAAAATTAATAGCATTTTGGTTTTATTCTTTTACATACAAACTTCCTTTGTATGTAAAAGAAATACAAATACGAAGAGGCCCTTCTGGTACGGCCATAAATCTGACGAACAAGCTAAATCCACAAACAGTGATGGACGACAAAGCTGCTTAATTTCTGCTTTGAAAATGAATCGAATCAGACTCTGGAAAAGATTATGGTGCTAAAAGGAGTTTGCCTGCAAGTGCTAAAATACCATTTCAAAGCTAAAAATGTTACAGCAATAAATATCTTTGCAGTTGAGCTCATTTGACTTTGTTCACTAATGTTGCAGCAAAAATGTGTTTTTGAAATGAAAATGTTGCTTATTTTTTAATAGTTTTCAATTAAAATGTGATTAATTGTAATTAACTACAGACCCTGCAGTTAACTCTGTTAAAGATTTTGAGTCCCACCAATAACATAAATGTTATACTGTAAGAAGATAAGAATAGAAATAATTTGATAAATATTTCTATTTCAGTGACATGATATTAAGTTGTACAAACATAAAAAATATATTTTTAGTACAATAAATGCAGCTCTACAATGAGGCAGAAAGCATGGAGAATCAACTTTCTGCAGATTCAAAAGCTTCACTCTCCAAACTGAAGCTGAAGTTGTTATGGTTGCAACAGATTATGGGTTGGATATCATTAAAGTCTCTCTGCCTGTCAATACTTACAGTGGTTTGGTTCATTTAAAATGGCAAAAAAAACCCTGTTAACTATCCTGCATGTAACCTGCTGTATAGAAATGTATCTATATAAAATCAGAATTAGTATTGATGTTGCTAAATCTGTGAGAACAACAGGACATAATGTGTATTAACTCACGCATCCAACATCAGTGTCTGACCTCACAAATGTTCACCCGTTAGAATGGTCACTGTCCTAAATGTCCACAACCTCCCTGAATAGCAAAAAAAAATTACAATACAGACCTATTCAATAAACTAGAATATTATTTAAAACTTTATTTATTTCAGAAACCTTATCACTATGTGAAACACATTGTATACATAATTACTGTTATTGTAGAAGGATGTAAATCAACTTTTTTTTCAGTTAATTATGATGATTACTGATTAATGAAAACATGACATTTAACATTAGAATGTTACATCACATCAACAAAAACATTTTAATACAGATAATATATATAGAGTTAATGAAAAGTATGTTTAACACCTGCTTAAAGGTTGTCAATTTTGAAAAATCTGACAACCTGACAAATGAGCCTCATTATTAAATATGACTGTGAATCATTATAAAATCTTTGTAATGAAAATTGGACATCATATTTCATGAGTGTAAAGCCAAGTGAATAAATATGGAGGAATTCTATCTATCTATCAAGAGAGAGACAGAGAGATATCATGTCGTGACTATGTTGTCTTTGGTGAACAGAATCCTGCCTAGGATCAGTAGCTGTTAGCGATCAGTAGCACTGCTGGCGGATGTTTAGTGTAACATGGAGCAGAAAGCTGACATCGTTGTTTCTCCATACATCCAGTGGGTGGCGCAGGTTGCTACAATCAATAGTAGCCACATAGGCACACCCGCTAGAAGGAAACAAACGCACCCAATGCAATACTTTCATTCTATTGGCTGAGAGGTTGCCAGGCGACTGTGCCAAAAGGCAGTAAGCTAGCAGAGAGTCAGAGCAGAAACTAAATGTGAGCGCGAGAAGTTTTGAGTACAAGCATTACAAGTTTTAGAAATAAAGACATGAAGTCCTGCTTTCAAAATAAAAAATGGAAGCGAAAGTATTGCAAGTTTTCAGAACAAAAGACATAAAATGTGGGGCGTGCTGTGGTGGCGCAGGGGCTTAGCACGCCCCACGCCTGGAGGCCCTGGTCCTCGACGCGGACGTTGCGGGTTCGACTCCCGGTCCCGGCGACCTTCGCCGCATGTCCTCCCTCTCTCCTTCCCCCCCTCCTGTCAGCCTACTGTCACAAAAAATACGAGCCACTAGTGCCGCAAAAAATCTTCGGAGAAAAAAAAGTAAAAAAAAAAAAAAAAAGACATAAAATGCTGCTTTCAGACGTAAAATGTGTGCACTTGGGTTATGGCAGAAAAATTCCTCCATAAATAAATACCTTTAGTAACATGTTGTGTTTCAGTGTTCAGAATTATATCACAGTGATGTGGAATGTTGAACTTTTAGAAAACTACACCTAAGTTTGAATGTATTTTTTTTCCCCTAAATGTTCCTAATTATTGCGTAGCTGCAACAATCCCGGCACTTCAAACATCCCAACACGAGCTAAAAACAGAAGACATGAGTCACATCTCACAGAGATCACATGAAAGGTGACTGGGGAGCCGGTGCTGATGGATGGGGGAGGGACGCCATGCACAACGCCATAAAGCTGCTAAAAATAGAATCCTTTCTCATCAAAACAATGCACTCCAAGGAGGAGGGCCAGTCTGCTCCAGCAGTCAGCTGCTGCACCCATGGAAATGGAAAAAAATTCATTCATCTTTATAAAAAAAAAAAAATCTTAGTTATTTCATCTCAGTAGAGTAATCAGTTGAAAACACAAGCAGTATAGAACCTCAAAGGTGGTGGTGGGATGGAGGAGATGGAGTGGCCGTGACCAGATGGCGCACTTCCTCCTGAATCGCCACAAAAAACCAAAACATCACACTTTGAACCCTGGGGTCCCAATAAGGTCCCTGTCATTTTTTGTCACCTTAAAGTCTTTTTTTTAAACCCGCTGCAGTTCTAATCAGAACTAGAAAGGTATTTTCTATTCATTTTTTAAAAAATATTTCATTCATTTTATACCATTCTATTTTAGAAGAAATTCAAAAATATCATTTGTGGTGGTGGCATTGTGTTACAACATTGCAACACAATGCAATGTGTTTGCACATTGCATTGTGTGCAAACTCCGATTACACGAACAGCAGCAAACTTGTAACTGATCTCACAGCCTGCGAGGGAAGAAAACACTATTTTAATAATTCACAAATCTGCGCCTGGTAGCTTTACGGTTACAGAACAGCAAAAGGGCAGTGAGAATTGGACGTTTTTTGTTGTTATATATAAAATGATTTATTGTTTTTAGATAATAAACTAGCAAGCTGGGACCTTAGTATTTGTGTTTCTGGTAAACCTATAAACAGCAGTGAAAGATGCTTCTCTTGGCCCACTGGGGTTAAAGTTTGGGTTCTAAAAACGATATAAAGGAACGCTGGAAAAGTTGTGTTCAAGTTGTGTTAAAAGGAGTTAGCCTAGTGAAGCTATTTAAGCCTATTATTGTTTTTAATCTGTTCTTTGTGTTCTCCAACCATCAGATTGGAGCAAAGTGTTATTCTGACCTTTCATCTCTCCAGTGTTTCAGGAACTCTTTAGAAATATAGACACTGACGTTAGCATTGGTAACCTCTGTGCTGCTGCTGCTACATGTTTAGCATTGAGATGCTATTTCAGGCTTGAATAGCTTCAATGATAGGCTAACTCCTTTTAGCACAACTTGAACACAACAGTCTTTTGTGCCAAGACAAGCAGCTTTGTTATCCACCACTGTTAGCAGATGTTGTTTGCGCGTATCAGAAACATCAGGGATGTATATTTAAAAAATGGCTAATTTTATTAAAAATTTTAACGTTAAAATCTAAATGTAATTAATCAAAATTAACACAATAAAGTTCCAGCCTTAATTAATATGTATTGCCCCATTTTTAAGAATAAACCAGAAGCTAAACTAAATTCTTCTAGACTCTTTGTGAAGCCTTTACTCCATTTCTGAAAAAATAGAATTCTTGGTTTTTCCATGAGCACATAGATGATGGTAATAGGAGCTATTGATGATATTTCTGTCGTTTGTTCTTCCTTTTACAGACACTATTAGATCCCAGACTAACAAACTCTTG